>OVBA01009506.1:0-10456 GCA_900406435.1 Lepidium aucheri | reverse complement strand
ATGATGAGTCAAAACCTGTTAGTACACCACTTGCTTCCCATTTCAAACTCAATGCAGAGTTATCTCCAGAAGATGCAGCTGAAAGAGCATATATGTCTGAAGTTCCATATGCAAGTGCAGTTGGAAGCTCAATGTATGCTATGGTGTGTATGAGGCCTGATATTTCATATGCAGTTGGGGTTGTGAGTAGGTATATGCATAATCCTGGAAAGGAGCATTGGCAAGCAGTAAAATGGATATTATGGTACATTCTAAACACCGTAGATGTTGGTTTGGTATTTCAGCAAGAACAAGGTGGTCAATATGTGGTTGGATATTGTGATTCCAACTATGCTGGTGATCTGGATAATCGTTGATCAACTACTGGCTATGTGTTTACTTTGGCAAAAGTGCCAGTATGTTGGAGATCTACATTATAGTCAACTGTACCTTTGTCTACAACAGAGGCAGAGTATACGGCTTTGACAGAGGTTGTAAAAGAGGCAATATGGCTTCAAGGGTTCCTTGGTGAATTAGGTATTCGACATAAGCATATTAAAGTGCATTGTGATAGCCAGAGTGCTATCATGTTGGCAAAGAATCAGGTTTACCATGCAAGAACAAAGCATATCGATGTTCGTTACCACTTTATATGAGAAATTATCAAAGAAGGTGGAGTTGTCGTCCAGAAGATTCATACCACTGAGAATCCTGCTGATATGTTGACGAAGACAGTAACTTTAATCAAGTTTGAACATTGTTTGAACTTGATTAATATTGTCAAAAATTAAAGACTGCACAGATGAACACTACTGAGAATGAGAGATTTGAAGATATGAAATTTGACAAGGTGGAGATTTGTAGATATGTGTCAAATTTGGTAATTACATCAAATGCATGAAAGACACATGGTGACCTACATCAAATGCATGAAGAACACATGGTGGCTTGGTGAGGAAGTTGATGAGGTTTAGTGAAGACACTTGGAGGATTGGTGTTGACACTTGGAGGTTTGGTGAGCAACTTGATGGTGATCCTTCACCTATAAATAGGTGCTTCACTCTCATTTGGAAATCATCCCAAAACCACAAGTTCTCTCTACAATAAAAACTTGTAGTATTCTCTTCTCTCCTTTTGTAATATTTCAAAGAGTGAAATATTAATTCGGTAGTGTTTGGAGGACGTAGGCATTTTGGCCGAACCTCGTTAAATTCTGGTGTCTTTCTCTTTCTTTAATTGCTTTAGTTTATTTCTTTTAAAATTTGCTTTGCTGCTTCCGCAACAAATAGAAACTGACACTTTACATCCGACAAAGAGACACCATAGCATCGGCCGAGATTCTACACATATGAGGCATATCATGCATGACACTCGCCATCTTTTGAGAATGAGGATCAATAGCCATCCCATCAGACAGCAGCCATTTCTCTCTACATCACTAATCTAGGCATAGATTTGAGTTTAATTGACTCTCTTCACCGATGTTCATCTTCTTTAAAGCCTCATTAAGTAACACATACATTCTCCAGTAACACAACAATGAGAGTGTTTAGACTTGTTTTAAGAAAAAGCACAGATGAAAGTTAGGAATTGAGAATGAGCACAAAGGAACTTTCAACCAAACACCTTCGATATGCGCAAAATAACCTCCCAGAACGAAGCGGCAGAGAGGAGAATTTTTTTGAATTAGGGCGAACTCTCCAAGAAGTTAATTACTTGTAGGCAAAGAAAGGAAATAAGTATCATTTTTACCATATGTATCTTATATATTAAAGCAGGAGACACTTTCATTTTGACCGTGTTATAAATTTAAGGATAAAATTAACATATGATTTGTAACAATCCTTCAAAATAGACCTAAGGTAGATTTTGTTACAGATTTAAATATAAAAATTTTAAACTAATAAATATTTTTTAAAAAAAATTAATATAAATATATCGGTTACAAATTCGGTTCTTGATTTGGTTTAGGTTCAGGTTTAGACTCAGTTTTCCGGGTACAAAGATTTAAGACCCATTTATGGTAGTTTTTCGGGTTTGGTTCCTCTAATTCGGTATTTTGGTTCTTTTGATTTAAAACTTACTCGGATATTTTTATTTTTTGGATATGATTCGGTTCGGTATAGATCAAGTTCGGGTTTAGAGGTATTTTTATTTAAAATTTTAAATTAAAAACAATAATAATAAAAAAACTCTAGAAAGGTAAACTTTGGTTCTTGATTTGGTTTTGGTTTGGGTTCAGTCTTAGTTTTTTGGATATATATAGATTTAGGACTTATGTGAGTATATTGTCGGATGGTTTCTCTAATACTGATCAATTTTGGTTCGGGTTATAGTCATTGAATCAACATCTAAAAAATTATATTCCAAGATATTAGTACGGGTCTAAAATCTATATGAATAAAATTTGAGAAACTATCAAATCCCATGTTATAACACGGATATAATCATAGTTAGTACTATGATTTTAGGAATTATAATAATATTGAAACAAATAGATTTACACAAAGTATATATAGTACTAACGAATGTTGTGGTCCAGTATTGACAAAAACAAAATATTATTTAAAAATATTTCAAAGCTTTTAAATTTATTAGACATACATAGAAATAATATAGATTTAAAATTTGGATAGCATTTTGAAATAATATGATACATCTCATCTAAATATAACTAATACAAGATTATAAACCGTGCAGGAGTACAAATAATATTTTTCTTATGTTAACAAATAATCATTGGATCCATAACAGTTTTTAGGGATGTCAAAATGGGTAAACCCAACCCAACCTAATCTATTATCCAATAGGTTTAACTGTTAATGGGTTGTGGTTAACCCATTACCCATTTACTTAATGGGATGGGTTGACCTGTTACCCTATTTTTTTAATGGGATTGGATGAGTTCATGGATAACCCGTTAATTATTTTTGGAAAATATAATAGTTTAATTGTTTTATCTTTTATAATAATTGTTGAGATTTTTCAGATATTTGTTTTCATTTTAATACTTGAGTTTAGTTGATTTTACAAATAGAAAGAGAAAAAAAAAGGAGAGAAGTAAAAAAAAAAGAGAAGTAAAAAAGAGGAGCGAGAAGTAAAAAAGAGGAGAGAGAGTAAAATGAGGAGAAATAGTAAAATAAAGAGAGAGTAAAATGAAAAAAAGAGAGGGAGTAAAAATAGAGAGAGAATAAGGGGAGAGAAAGTAAAAAGAGGAGAGAGTGTGTAATTAGGAGAGAGAGAGTAAAATGAGGAGAGAAAGTAAAATGAGGAAAACAAATAAAATTAGGAGAGAAATTAAAAAGAGAAAAAAGAAGTAAAAAAGAGGAGAGAGAATAAAAAAGAGGAGAAATAGTAAAAAGAGGAGAGAGAGTAGAAAGAGGAGAGAGAGAGAGAGTAAAAAATTAAAGAGTAAAAAAGAGGAAGAAGAAATAAAAAAGAGGAGAGAAAGTAAAAAAAGAGAAATTAAAAAAGAGGAGAGAAAGTAAATAAGAAGAGAAAGAGTAAAAGAGAGGAGAGAGAGTAAAATGAGGAGAGAGAGTAGAAAGAGAAGAGAGAGTAAAAAATATAAAGAATAAAAAAGAGGAGAGAGAAGTAAAAAAGAGGAGAGAAAGTAAAAAAGAGGAGAGAGAAGTAAAAAAGAGCAGAGAGAGTAAAAAAAGAGAAGAGAGAGTAAAATGAGGAGAGAGTAAAACATAGTGAGAACAAGATGAGAGAGAAATAAAAGAGAAAAAGGTAAAAAGAGGAGAGAGAGTAAAAATATAAAGAGTAAAAAAGAGGAGAGAGAAGTAAAAAAGAGGAGAGAAAGTAAAAAAGAGAAGAGAGTAAAAAGATAAGAGAGAGTATAAAAGAGGAGAGAGCGTAAAATGAGGAGAGTGAATAAAAAAAATAGAGAGAGAAAAATGGGTTGGTTTGTGGTTCAAATTTTAAATATTAACAAGTTAATAGGTCAACCCGTTTCGATCCATCAAGCAATTAGAACCGAACATATTCTAACCTAAAACCATTTAACTCATCAACTCATTAAACTTTTTAACCCATTATGGTCAAAAATTTCAACTCTAATGGGTTGACAGGTATGGATTGGGTTGGGTTGACCAATCATTTTTTATCTATTTTGACACCACTAACGGTTTTATCCATAGCATAAGTTCACCAAATAGAACTTGTGGGATTTGAATTCACCACCTAGTGCCTAGCTAAATTATGGACAAGCACGGGGTGATATTTTTAAAATTATTTTTTATTTGAAATCATAAAATAGCTATCACAATTATCGAATATCCAATGACAAATAGTTATCAAATGGTTCATAATTATTAAAAAATTTGTGATATTATATAATTTATATTATTATCATATAAAATGTAATATCAAAAAAACTGTTTTCTTTATTAAATAAATTATTATTAAAAAACTTTGGTATTATTAGATAACATAAAATATCAAATGACATGTAATGAATAAAGAATAATGACATGTATTTTTATTATTGAATATTAAATGTAATAATACAAATATCAAATGTTTATATGGTAATTATTTTATACTTCTATAAATGTTATCCTATTTTAATAATTTTTTGGTTTTATACCAAGTTGTTGGCCTGTATTCGCTTAATACTCATAAAAATATATATGCACTGAACGTATATTTTGCTTGAAAGATGTTATTTAATTTTATTCATTTTCATCTAGATTTTTTATAGTATTACTATTTTTATGTACAAACTATTGGAACCGGGATTAGCATAATGAGTTCTAGAATCCAAGGTTCCTGATTAAAATGAGGGAAGATGGGCAAGAACACTTGTGAGATAGATTAGAGCAAAAGTAGTTAACTTTAACGAATTGAGATTATTGTTGAATAGAGTATTCTTATTAGCTTGATGTATGTCAAAAAGTTGATCCTCCTTTCGAAAGATCTGCTCTTCTATTTATGGATCATAGAGGCGGTTACAGAGTAGATAAAATTAAGGAAGATTTAATATTATATTGATAAGATCATATCTAAAAGATTTATGATAGATTTTCAAAACATTTCTATGTCGGAATAGAAAAATTTCCATTTCTTTGCATGCTGACGTGTGATCTGACTTCTCCTCGAATTTTAGGCACTTTTCGAGACGAGACTTTGCCGAGTTGATGAGGATATCCGAGTTGAGGCTTTGATGATTTTAATGAGTTTATAACTTAGTATTTGACCTGTTATTTCCCGTGGACCGAAGTAGGATCTCGGATCCACTTCCAACAAATCCCCCCCCTCCGATTCAAAAAATTTAGGCACATAATTTTTGGGTCAGGAGGTTTTTTAGCTTCCAGAATCTTCGGTCCATGTGTCAGTCTGTGAATGGGTTATTCGAATACTTGCATTGGTTCGTACCTGTTTAATAATGATTACCGCGTGGCATCACTTTGACTTCCCCTACTCAGTCATAATTACTGATTGGTGTCGTTTCAGCTTCCGGTAAATTCTTATAAATACCATACTTCTTCTTTTACCATTCACAGTTCGTAGCCTTCGCAGTAGCTTCATCGATGTTACCCACTAAGTAAAAGGCCTGTTCAGGAAGAGAATCAAATTCTCCGGAAAGGATCAATTTAAATCCTCTAATTGTTTCCGCTAGACCAACATATTTTCCGGAGCACTTCTCATCTTTACTATCTATCCTTAGCGACTTCTGTCTTTGTTCTCTTATTTTCTTCCGACTTTGATCCTCTTTCAAATTTTTCTTATACTCTTTTCATTCTTCTGAAGATGGGTCTCGATGATTTTAATCTTCCAAATGTTGAAGATGGCTTGAACTCTGTGCTCGATGGACTGGGTGCTCGCCTTTCTGGAGGGCTTTCTAGGGTTTTGAGACTCTCTACTGCTCCATCTTGGGACATCGTGGAAGTCCTTTCTGAGTTTGGTCGCTGAAATTCGCGACTTGCAAAAAAGGGGAGAACTGATCCGCCGCATAGGATTTGTTCCCCTAGAAGAGCCAGTAGAAGTGGTTCCTCGGGTGCTTCTCGCGGAAAGGGGAGGGGTACTACCGACTTCTACTTCAACCACAACCATACTGATCCTCGCTCGAATCTGGAGTTCCGGACGGAGTGTGCTGATCTACTGAGTCAGATTAGGACTTTCCTAGAGCGCCTTCCTTCCCCGGATCAGATGAGGAATCGCGAGGAATATGAAGAGGCCGCTTACTTGCTGTTCCGGGTTTATGATGAATTCCGAATATCACTTCATATTTTATATTTGCTCTGATTTCTAACTTCTGGTTTTCCAATGATTTGCAGTTTATTGCTTGTTTGAACAACATCATGTTAGAACGTGAGAGATCCGTTGCAAACCAGGAGAGCAGAACTCGGAGGAACCTGACTTCCGCTGCTCGAGTCGCTCAGAACTACCTTGAAGTGGTGGAGACCCGGTCTAAACTTTCTTCTTCCAAAAAGGAGCTTGCTCGTGTTAAGGACGAGTTGAACCTAGGCGTAAAAATGTCCTCAAATTGGTGGAACAAAATGCGGCGTTGTCGGACTCGCTTAACTGTGCCGAGTCTGATCGGGGTGCTGCCTTTAAGTCTGTCGAGAAATCTTGCGACAATGCTCAGAAGATGCAAGGCGAGTTGGACTCCATGAAAGAGAATTTTGAATCTCGATTTTGTCAGGCCTTGACTGTTGAGAATTAAAAGGTCTTCAAGGATCTCCACAATCGACTGTCTGATCATTTTTACCCAAATTGCTGCTCCGTTTAGTGACCTAGATAGAAACTTTGAGGCCCGTATGTTGTACACCCAATATCTTGGGTCGACAAATGTTCTCCAATTGCTTTCTGCTCGGGGTGTCAATATTCCTCCTGAGGTCACCGACTTGATGACCGCTAAAATGAACG
This sequence comes from Lepidium aucheri, assembly GCA_900406435.1. Classification (NCBI taxonomy): domain Eukaryota; kingdom Viridiplantae; phylum Streptophyta; class Magnoliopsida; order Brassicales; family Brassicaceae; genus Lepidium; species Lepidium aucheri. The sequence continues at coordinate 3,601 of OVBA01009506.1, read as the reverse complement.
AGTTTAAGGGACTCATCAATATGGAGAGCTTGACGCCGCTGTTTCCAAGAGACTTGGTCGTCCGTGTCTTTGAAGTAGGCGAGGCTTCCAACGCTGGTGAAAATAGACTCGTAGAAGCTTCATAATTTTTCCGGGCTTTGTCGTACTCTCTATTTTTGTAACCGCCGCTTGGCTTTTTGTATTCTTGTAGCTAGTTCTTGCTTTGTAATTACTTTTCCTATGTAATGAATGACATTGTTATCTTGAAGTATGATATTTGAATCCAAGTATGAAAAATTTTCAATCGACCAACTCGTAATTTTACGAATTTTGTTCCGAAAATCTCTTTTTATGTTTTGTGCGCTTAGCTAGGTTTCTCACCAAGTTTAAGAATTTTATCCCGTGTAGTTAGGAATTTTGTTGTATGGTTTTAAAGCTGAGATTTTAAGACTCACTTTAAATTTTAAGAAGTCCAACTTTGGGAACTATACTCGTAAAATTTGGTTGGGAAGAATTAAATTATCTGTACAAAAACTGCGTTCTATCTTTTCTTGAGATTCTAATCTCGTAAAATTCTGAAAAAAGCTATGTTTTGTTTTTTGGTGAGAATTGATCTCGTCAGTCTGTACAAAGCTATGCTTTGTCTTTTGACAATAATTGATCTTGTCATTCTATACAGAACTATGTTTCAACATTTTGTGAGAACTTAATCTCGATAAATCTGTACAAAGCTATGCTTTGTCTTTTAGTGAGAACGAATCTCTTATTCTGTATGAAACTACGTTTCGTCGTTGTGTGAGAACTTAATCTTGATAGTGTTTTGAGAAGTTGGTCTCGGAACAACTGAAAACTATTTTTAGATTTGACTTTAGGAGTGAGAATTAGATTCTTATTTTTTGCGAGGTTATACTCGACGAGTTTTTAAGATTCGGCTTAAGGATAAGAACTAGATTCTCATAAATGTTTCTTCGAGACTAGACTCGGTGAGTCCAAGTTGAATTCAAAGATGACTCGTTCTCTAGGTCAATGTGCTCTTGAGGGCGAGGTTCCCTCCGTTCTAGTGAATTGATGGTGATTTCGCTTTTGACCGTCCTTTTTTGCTAACAACTTTCTTTTGCTTGTGTGAAGATGTATTTTGATATCTTCCCCACAGACGGTGCTAACTCTTGGAACCGGGTCTAGCATAATGAGTTCTAGAATGCAAGGTTCCTGGGTAAAAGGGGGAAGAATAGGCAAGGACACTTGTGAGATGGATTGGAGAAAAAGTAGTTAACTTTGACGAGTAGAGATGATTGCCGAATAAAGTGTTCTTATTAGCTTGATATATGTCAAAAAGCCAATCTTCCTTTCGAAGGATCTTCTCCTCTATTTATAGATCATAAAGGCGGTTATAGAGTATATAGAATTAAGGAAGATTTACAATTCTATTGATAATATCGTATCTAGAAGATTCATGCTAGATTTTTGAAAATTTTCAATGTCGGAATAGAAAAATTTCCATTTGTTTGCATGCTCACATGTCATCCAACTTCTCGTCAAGTTTTATGCACTTTCCGAGAAGAGACTTTGTCGAGTTGAGGAGGATATCCGAGTTGAGGCTTTGATGATTCTAATGAGTTTATAACTTAGTATTTGACCGTTGTATTCCGTGGACCGAAGTAGGATCTTGGATCCACCTCCAACACAGACTAGATCTAAATTTAAAATAAAAATATGAATATAATAATTACATAAAAATTGTAATATGTGTTTGTTTAGGACTTATATATATGATGTTAAAGTAAACAAATATCTCATAAATTAATAATATAAATATTATATATCTCTTATATAATAAAAACATAGCATTAACTTAAATATTGTGTTATATTTCCTGTTTTGGACTAAGTTGTATTGTTACTAGGAAATATTATCACACTGTTACACAATTATATTCTAATAAGATTCTATAACTAATTAATTCATTATTATTATCTAGATTAAATAGTATTAATTAATTAATTATAAATCCTATGAGATTATCATAATTATATCCTTATCCTAATCGATATTTATTAAAAACAATCCTCCTAATCCTAATAGGAAAACTAATAAATAACATCTATTTAAGACCCGACCCACCTAGGATAATTATTACAATTCTCAAACGATTCGAAATTAAGATTTTGAATACCACAATTATCACAACATCTATTTAATCATTTAAGATTTGATTTTTGTTGGTTTTAAAAAAATCTCTAACCAATTAAGATTTGAATTTTGTTTCTTAAAAATAAAATTTTAACCAATTAAGATTTGATTTTTGTTGGTTTAGAAAGACCAATTAAAATTTGATTTTTGCTGGTTTTAAAATGAAATCTTTAACCAATTAAGATATGATTTTCATTGGTTTTTTTTAAAATAAATCTTTTGTTCAAATTTTGATAAGAACTTTAATACGATTTTGTTTGTTCTAACAAATGAGTTTTTTGGATTTTAATAAAAAACGTAATTTAAATATTATTGGTCAACGCCGTAAAATAACAAAAAAATTGTAATTAGATATTCCTAATCCAAATCTCTATATATAATAAAATTGTAACGTTAACAGATTCATATATTTTATAATAAATTAAAAAAATTATCTCTTGATAATATTTAATAAATTTTTTAACTAATTCTTAATAATATTTTATCTACATAATATTGCCAATTTGTTTTAATTTTAATATAAAAATATTTTAAACTTATATTTCTATTATAATAAAATTGTAACAATAAGAGTTTCTGTAATAAAATAATAGAGATTTTAAATTTTAGATTTTTTTGATTTGTCAATTTATTTTAACTAATTAAATTATATGACCAACATTTGTTTAGATAATTTGTCAGATGATTTGGTCTTATCTTATCTCTTTGTAGCAATAATTTTTTTTAGTTTCTTTAATAGATATTTTGTTTATGATTTGGTTACTTTTTTGAACCTTAATTTGATTTTGTTAGTTATAGTTATTTTCACAAATAAGTTAGTTAAGTTTATGATAAGATTCTTAATTAGACAGATTTCGTTTTTTAAATTAGAATAATAACATTAATTCAATAAATAACAAAATACATTATATTTAATTCAATAAATTAGATTTAAAGTCTCTAAATTTGTTTTGATTGGTTAATTTGTTTAAACTAATTAGTTTATCTTTTTGTTTATATAAGATTATTTTTTAAAACGAAATTTGTTTTTAATGGATTTCAATAAAAACATACAATTAAAAGGGAAATTTTAACCAATTAAGATTTTATTTTTGTTAATTTTAAAAAGAATTTCATAACTTCAAGTTTCTCCTACAACTCGAGCTTACCGTACTTTTACTCATAACTTCAAGTTCTCTTTCATGTACACAACCACTGCCAACATATCCTCTACCAGATTATGTGTTTGGATTAAAATTGGTTGATTACCCTGAATTACATGAAATACGACTTAAAAATATCTATCTTATACGTAAGTAATAATTTTTTTAAAAAAACATTATTTTTGATTGTAAGTATTAATTATCAAAAAATAATAACATTTTTCATATATAAAAGACATTATATCTTACAAATTTTATATACAATCAAAATTTTAATAAATATATTTATT
>OVBA01009505.1:0-10457 GCA_900406435.1 Lepidium aucheri | reverse complement strand
GGGTGATTATTCACGGGGTAACCTGATGCTTCAAAGAATCAGGTCTTACATTGTAAGAGCCAAATCGCACTGATACCTAGGTAGAATAAATTTGTTACTTTTGCATATCTATCTATTTCTTAGGCATCTATTCCTTTTAGATCCCATTCTTCTTATTCATGTCGTATAAAGTGATTAGTAAAGTAGTTTAGTAGTTGAGAGAATGCGAATGCTCATTGGGTTGTGATTTTTGTTAAAACTGCAGACCTTTCTTGAGATGAAACTCGAGAAGCATGATGGTGGGTTAAACCACTATATCTTCACTGATTTTGATATAGCTGTGGTTGATGACATTGGGACTATATTCGACAAGCATCCAAGCTTCCATTTAGCACTCACATTCAGGAACAATAAAGATCAACCACTGAATTCAGGGTTTATAGCAGTGAGAGGCACACGTGAAGGAATCCTAAGGTTTGCATTTCTCCTTTTCTCTCCAAAGCGGAGCTGTTAAACCCAACTTTATTAAAGAGAAAACTAACTACAAAATATTACCAACGTACATGCCGAGGATGAGAAAAACCAACTGCATCCTCTCTTAATAAAGTTTTAACAATATCTGGAACAGACTCAAAAAAGTGAAATTCTAAAAGTAAAGAGAAAGCATGATTAGCAAGACCATTCGCAAAAGGTTTGCTTCTTTAAACGTGTGAGAAATATGGACTGTCCAATCCTTTGATAAAAAGCCATGGCACAGTTGTGCCAGGAGTGAAGGGGATTAAAAATCATCAATTCCTTTTGTAAGAAAACCAACCACAACCTCCGAGTCGACCTCCAGTTCCAATGTGTGACACTTTGTCCCCATGCCAGATATAGACTATAATATACGCCCTAAAGCTCAGTTAAAGGAGTTGTACATATCCCTATATTCAACGCAAACCCTCTAATCCACTTACCATTGTGATCCCCCAAAACTCCATTGGCTGCAGCAAATCCGCGGTTACTATGAGAGGCTCATCGGTATTGAGTTTGAGCCACTGAAAATTCGGTGGCCTCCACAAAATCATTTTCTCAACTCTAGTTATAGGCGATGTGATAGACGTAGCTATCACACCCACTTGATAGACCTCCACTGATATATCTCGGACAAATTTTACTGTCTCTACACTTGCCAACAGTGCCAAAGACATAACCACATCCATCCCTACCATACAGTCATAACATACGTTATCGACCATGGACAATTATCTAGCATCTCACCATCCCCACGATTCTCATATAACCATTCAAGCAGTGACTTGGAAAAGAAAGAATCTTGTTTTCTTTGAGGCACAATACGAGTCCAAATGCCCTCCATAGCGGGGCGGTCGTGACATGGATAATAGTTTCCTCGTCTCCTTAACACAACTGACAAACACTCGTAGAACACAAATGTCTCCTCTCTCTTTTGGCGTTTGTCAGAAAAAGCTAATTCACCCCTGACCATAGAAACAAACGTACACACTCGAGAACTTTAATATGCCATAGTCGAGCAAATAAACCAAACAAGTTTTGGCGAGCCCTATCATTGTGTGTAATAAAACTGTGTGGAACCCACTGTAAGCTTCCCATCCGATCAATATCCCTAGTGAATACGATCCCCAAGACCTGAAACTTCGTCAACCACATAAGCTTCGAGCCTCAACTGGATATCTTGTGGTAAATATTGATCATTTCAACTCTTGATCTATCCGATACCAGATCGCCAAAGGTCACATACCTTTAGCTATTCAGAGTCTTCCGCTAAAGGAATAGTAGCAAGGTCTCGCAACGGCTGATCAATTAACCATTGATCATCCCAAGAACATGTTGTCTTGCCATCCCCGAGAACCCAACTGATACCCGGTATCACTACTTCGGTGATATATACCCAATTCTCTGCATCTACATGTGGTCATATATATCACCAATCTTATATTTGGATCTAATATAGAGGCTCATAAGCTTGTGCGTTCATGTAGAAGACGCCAACCCAACTTTGCAAGCAAAGCCTGATTCATATCTTTCGATGCTCTAATGCCTAGTCCACCATCAAAATTCTTTCTATAAATTTGTTTCCAGTTCATCAAGTGAATTTTTATGCTCAGCTGTATCACCCCAGAAAAAGAGCGAGATAAATGGTCCAAGTTATTGAGCGTCGAAGAAGGTAACATCATTGTACTCATGGTCTGGATAGGATTCGATGCCAAACTAACTTGGTAAGGGTAAATCGACCTGCAAAACTGAGAGTTTGAGTTTTCCTTCCCGACAACTTAGGAGATACTCGTGCAATAACCTCACCAAAAGTCTCCTTACTCTTCTGTAGAATTGGTATGCCCAAGTATTTTTCAAGTCCTTAGTAGAAGAAATTCCACTCAGGTTTTCGATTCAACCTCCAAATCTTGACTCACATTTTCGGAGAAATTTATAAAATTTTGATTTTTTTTACTTATCTTTTTGTCCGAAGCTGCGCAAAATTTCTCCAATACCCCTCTTATGACACGCATTTGCTCTACGGATGTCTCAGCAAATAGAATCAAATCGTCTGCAAAACAAATATGTGACAACTAAGGACCCCCACGAGCTAGGCAAATCAGCTTCCATACCTCATTCTCAACCGCATGTTTAATAAGATGGTAGAGTCGCTTTAAGCATAAAACAAAGAGGTAAGGTGATTATGGGTCCTCTTGACGAAGTCTCCTAGAAGGCAAAAACGCTTCAGTTATCTCCCCATTCCATAAATGCTTCAAATTTGGGCCAGAGACAGCCTTCATGACCCACTGCTTCCAGCCGTCCGGTAAATTCAAGGCATGAATAATATCCTCTAGAAAATCCTAACGTACTCTGTCATAAGCTTTTTCCAAATCAAATTTGAGTAACATCCAACCCGTCTTCCTCTACTTTTAACGCATAGGGTGGACTACTTCCCGAACCACAACCACATTGTTTGTACTTTATCTTCCTGGTATAAAACTGGACGGTGTCGGGCCTATTATTGTCGACATTATCGTCTTTAAGCGCAAAAACATCATCTTCGTAATGATTTTAAAAAGCATATTACAAAAACCATCATCTACTGATCGATCGAAATTGGATAATTTCTGGCTTCCCAATATTTGGAATCAGAACGAGCAATGCATCATGAGTTCCATTTGGTAAGTGCCTAGAATTGAAGAAGTCTAGCACAAATGAAGAAATAGATTTTCCGAGAATATTCCAACATTCCTGGTAAAATACAGGCTGATAGCCATCCAGAGCTTTATACTTCCACATACTTGGCATAGCTATCTCTAATTCCAAGAAAGAAAAAGGACGAGCCAGTATCTCCATATCTGCGTCAGAAAGAGCTATAAATCCCTCACGCGGTAGCACTTCATGCATGTCGTCAACATCATCAATAGAGTATAATTTCTTATAACAATCAACAGCTAAACGCTCAAACTCCTGGTCATCTGAAATCCAACGCCCTTCAGAAGTCTGTAACAACTCTATACGATTGCGTCCTCTACGGTATTCCCATCTCCTATCTAAATCCACTTCTCACAAGACTTTTGGAACCACACAACCTCCTCTTTCCCCAAAATTTCCTCAAGTTGTTTGAACTCTTCCTGCTTGAACTAGAATAAATGTCATTGTTTGCTAACAATTATAAGTAACCAAAAAAAAACTACTAAATTTAGAAATATTTTAACTTGATTTTCGCTGCTCAAAATAGACGCTTGAATAGTAAATGACAAGTGTCTAAGAACAGAATAAGTTTGACCAAAAAAAAAAACATAATGATAACATAAATTAAAATACTACCTAACTTTAATCCTATTCGCACAAAGCAAAATCATTTTTCCTGCGATCCATCTTGTTTTCTTTCATAGAAAAAAAAAGAAACCCCTAGAGCTAGCTCCCAATTTCTATCTTCATTAGATGATTTCAATAATTTACTTTTCAGGTGGGAAGATTGTGGAGAAAATTCGAAGCAGTAAGTCATGAAGTTTTTTTAATCTTTATTGAAAGATTTCTCTATGAATTTTAGCAAAGAGAGAGACTATTTGTTAATAATCTAGATTCTATTTGTCTCTGCAGAGTTAGGTATCTCTAAACTAGATGCTGAGCTCAATGAATTCATTATGGAAAGACGCATGGAAGTACGCATGAAGAAAAGATCAAAGCTCAATTCATCAGAGACAAAAGGTGATCAGATCAATCTAACTAGTTTGTCAAATAATTTTGTTTATTTTACTNACTAGTTTGTCAAATAATTTTGTTTATTTTACTAACATTTCGATTTGATCTCAAGCATAACTTGAAGTATATGTTTCATATGCTTTAACAAATGAAATTAGGATTCTAGTTTTGTATGGCTGATTTGAATTAAACATAACATAATCCTAGTATTGTAACCTTGATTGTTATTTATATTTTGCATATCCGATTTCTGATTCTAGCAGTCAAGGAACCAGTAGAGGAGAAACAATGTCGTAGATGCTTTGAAAGCTCTTCTTCGATTCTTAAAAGCTCTAATTGCGGCCACAGATTTTGCGGTTAGATTCTACACTTCGAATGTGAAAACAATCATATCATATATAAGTTAATAACTTTTCTTGTTTGTGTTGATCGTAACTGTGTAACAGTAAAATGTATGGTATTCGTCTCGTTTCAAAAATATTATGTGTGCCCACTCGATGGAATAAAAATAGATTTGAGTCATTGTAAGCTTCCCGAGCTTACAGAGTTACATAAACTGTTGGCCAAAGAATTGAAAGAAAAGTTTGCTAGTCTTTCGAAGAATCATATCACTGAACTTGCGGTAAACTTTTCATTTTTATCAACTATTTGCATACTCTTAGCAAATTGCATTTAATTTTTGTCACTAATTTTACTATCATTTCAATTTGTCTCATTCTTTATCAAATAAACTACAGAGCATCAACGTCTATCAAAAATTTGGTAACTTCTTCACTTATATTATTAACTTTTTTTTTCTTTATCTTTTTATTATTTTTTCTGATGTTAAATTTATTTCTTTTGTCAGAAAAATCTGTAGCTCTTCATTTGAAATGGATTAACAATATAGATGCGGTTTTTTTGCTGGCTGGATTAATTGCGTATTGCATAAAGAATTGTAAATCACGAAGCACCTAGACATCAACGATATGGACAGTCTCTCGAGTATGTGATATGCCTTGGCCAACTAGTCTTGTTTGGTTACTAAAATTCTTTTTCTTTTCTTGCTTAATAAACCACTCCAAAGATGCTTTGATTCTCAAATCGTATTTGAATTCTAATTGTTTAAGAGCTTTAAAAGGATCTCGACAGTTATTAATTTTAACCTTTTGTGTTTTGGTCATGGGATTGAGTCATTTTGGTCACTTAAATCTCTATTCTCATAAAACAAACCTCGGCAATTTCTTCCCTTTCTACACAACTTTTATCGAAAACAGAACTCAACTTCACATCAATATTTTTTTATCAATAATTGGATCAACAATATGATCCATAGCTAAAACTTACTTTTAAAAACTCAAACAATAACATGTAAGAATTATGCAATTTTGTGACATCAAATTCTAATGTTGGAAACTATACATATGAACTTAACCACTTCACCAAAATCCTATTACATCGATATTGTTCATTCCCAAAAAATATTAAGTTAATTAATAATAATAATAATAATAATAATAATAATTGATCGTGGAATTAACTGCAACTCTAGATTTTATACCTTGAAAATAAAATGGCATGAAATCAGCAAAAAATTTGACCAAAAAAAAATCAGCAAATATATTTATACCACACTTTAGTGAGACCCTTGTACCAACAGTTATTATCCTGAATTACTATGTATCTTTCACCTTTAAGGAGTTTTTTAAAGAACAGTAACTTTTGATACAACTAACTGAGTTACTCTGCAAATTAGTTCTTGCCATTCTTTTCACATGCTGTTTATTTTTAAGTGTAATTTAAGTACCTGTTGTAAACGTAATTTTCAGACTAACTGCGGATTAATTTTTTTTACAATTGTCATTAATATTACACAGAAAAAAGCCAATTACTCCTTATATCCCACGATCGTATCCCACGTAATCTCCAACTTCCTCAACTTCTTAATTCCCACGATCACCTACACGTATTTAAAATCATCTTATATTCTTCACCTCTTTTGCTCATGAAACAATCATTTTGCTTCACCTTATCTTGTTTCTTCCTCTTAACAATAAGTTCAATATTGTTGCTCTGTTTTTTTTTCGGTTATCCAATAATTTAGGATTCTTCCTTAGTTTTAGCTAGTTTGAATTTAATAACTCTCTTATATAAGAGAAGAGTTTCATTGTATGAGACACACGTTTTATCAAAGAATTTTCAGAAAGCTTTCAAACTTTTGTTCCCTTTCAGATTAGGAATTTGATCGTTCTCAATTTGAAAGAAGAACCTTCTCTTTGGCATTCTTAGAATCAACAAATTGACGGTATTATAATTTCTTTTCTTCAGCCACACCCAAATGGTGAATGTCTGGAGTTGATTCTCGCCGGTGAATCTGTAAGTTTAAGAAAATGTTATCTTCTTCATTGCAACACAACAATCATAATTATACTCAGCCTTCTACTGCTAATGTTACACTACATCTAAAATGATAGGAATCAAAAATTGGAGACTGGTGAGATATGATGAAATTCTTTACAGTGAACTGAAGAAGAACTACTTAATTGGTACACTATCTTACTGTCTGAACTAAATAGTATTATCTTAAACATTATCTGATATCTACTTATATTATTTTCCCTAACTATCTTATGTCGGACAAATTTTTACTATTTGTGAGATGCTTGATTTTGATGTTCACGGGAAAACCAACTAAAAAAAATTGATTTTATCATGAGATAATGAGTAAGTGTTTATTGATTACCTTACATAATATATATGAATTTTAGAAACGTTGATCTACTCCTAATGCTACATTATATTCAAGGAAAATCATATGGAATGCACTCTTTGGGGAAAATATGCTGAGATGGTGAATGGTGTATGTCGAAATTCAAACAACCCGTGTGTATTGTTTGATTTGACGTTTCTGCTTTGACTACTCAAGAGTCCAAAATTTTACTGTGAAAGGTGCAAAAATATTGTAAATCTGTGAGTACGAGGTGTCTAGATAGAAGTAAAAGAACACTTACCACCGTTTAAATTTTATTGAAGTTTAAAAACCAACATAATCTGAATATCTAGATAGAAGTAAAAGAGCACTTACCGTTTATAGTTTTGGTCTTCACTTTTTGTTTTCCCAAATTACTTATCCTTTCAATATTCAGGAACATTGTTATTTGATCTGTAAAGAATTGGATTAAAAATTTGGTAAAGAGTGTATAGCTAGGAAGGAAGTTGTACAATGAATAAATTAAAATAAGGTCTGAACTACAATACAACACGAAAATGCGGACACAAATTAAAGCAAACTTATCTTATCTTCAGTTGTTTGTGTCGTATCTTTACTGAGGTTAGGTCAAATGTTTCAACTATTAGAGCATTGGATGTTTTAAGAATGTTAAACTTAATAGGAAAGGAATTAAAATTCACCTATTTATCAGGTTCATGAGTATTGGCTCATCTTCTTTACAGCTTGATTAGATGATGATCGCTTTAAATTTCAGCTTCGTTACAATATTTATTTCCCTTTTAGTTGCCTTTGGTATCGACTAGCATCGGCTTTATCCATATTCTGCAAAAGCGGAGAAATCTGTAAGTTGTTTAAGAATCGAGTAAATTTGACCTTTTAAATTTCAAGATCGAGTAACTAATTTTAGTAGTAATCAACCAAGTGTTAACTGAGTAAAATTACTTCTACGTTTCATCTATATACTCCTAAAGATCACTACGTCATGATTCTAAGAATCTTCCAGAACATATTTAGATTTCACTTACAGAAATCCATGATTGTAATGTTGCGGTCCGTGGTTTACTTTCTTCATATTTGTGGAAACGTAAAGATGCGATGATCTTGCGTCTTCGTTTTCGCGATTGTTCTATAGGATTTGATATTTTTTAGATTTTTTTTATATCAATTGGTGTATCTGCTAACAACGAAGAAGTAAGCCCAGATCGATAATGTGGGCTAAATGTTCTTCGCATATGGGTCAATAAACCTTTCGTTTTTAGCCAATTATTTCATCAAATATATAAATTGTAGTAAATCAAGTCTTGGTCCATGTTTTATGTTTTTCGTTTCAGCTGAATGGGAACAAACTTTAAAAGGGCATATAATGGGTTAATATTATATGTTGGGCTGATACAGTATTACGAATGGGTTTTTTGTTGACAATCTAAGGATGGTTAATACTTAATTGTAAATGGATGAACAATTTTAATATATTGATTTTCTAAGTACTAGATTTTAACATTAAACTAACATTATACCTACATTATAACGTGAAATTTAATACTTTTGATTAATTTTTATAATTATATATACTTAGTTTGTTTGATCCGTGTTTATATTTTAAAATATTATTTACAAATTAGAGGATCGAAACTTGAACCAAAATCGATCCTAATTAGATGAACCATACTTGACGAAATACCCAAATTGGTCTTAGATCTTTGTATCCAAATCACCAAATCCGAATATGAACCGAAACCAAACCAATAACCAATTTTTTTGTTTTTTAGAGTTTTTCTATTACTTTGTTATATTGAATATTTATATAAATATACTTGATCTCGAGCTTGATCTATACCAAACTGAATTAAATAAAGCAAACCCGCCAAAATATCAAAATATCAAATTAGATGAACTAAATCCGATAAAATATCAAAACGAATCCTAAATCTATGTACCCGATAAACTCGACTTTTCTTCTTTGGAATCCAAATTTCAATGTCAGACCCTTCTTCCAATTTTTAAAGTATTCACTACTTAATTAATAAATTAAATTAATGATATTATATTATATCCTATACTAATTTTATTTTATTTTATCAATCCTTTCTATTTTGTACTAATTAAATGTCAAAAACTAGCTTACAAGAAAGATCAGTTAACCAAGACAAATGTTTACTTTAATTAAATTAATATTTATGAAGTATCATATCGACAATTCATATCTTTTACAAGTTTTTCTCTTTTGTTTTCATAGTTTTACTCTTTATATTCTTGCGATTTTCTATAACTTTTTTGATAAAATCAAGCATTAATGACATTTGCAACTTAAAAAGACTATATCTATCTAACTTTAAGCATATCCATAATTATGGTTTACGAACTAAACTTGCACATGATAGAGACAAAATCACTTTATTGTCTGAAATGTAGAAAACAATCATGTTAGACATTTTTTTCTTGCCCACAAAACACTAGATACAATATACACAAATATAATGTTGGCATTCATAGCATTTATATACAACATGAATCATCACTACTACTGATAATAACATCTATGTAGACATTTTTTTTCTTTTTTTTCACTCATATTTACTATAAATTTATTTATATCTTTTTATTTCTAGGATTGTTGTGGGAAACTTAAAATTTCTATACTAAACACTGGGAACGACAAAATATATATCAATACGATAATATATTTGGACCAAATTGCTCATGTTGGTATTCATGTCCGGACAATTCTCTACTCCTTCAGGTTCCATCTCTCACATCTTCTTCCTCACCTCCTCCTCGGAAGATCCCACCTCTTAATGGGTATTGGGTTGGAATTTTTTGTCTTTAAAACTCCTAAACCAAAACTATTAATTCCTAATTCTTTTCTATATTTCTACAATAGATCGTTTTGTAGAATGGTAATGAGTCTTCTATATAAAGTAGTAGAAATTCGATTCTACCCACATAATCACGATACTCTGGATCTGGTCATGTTTAAAAATCTGGAAATATTTTGAGGTTTTTGTTTTATGGTGACTTAAATTTGTGTTGGGCCTTGAACAAACCCATCTATTTTAATAGCTATTGTTGAATATTTCTTAGTCTTTTGTACTCTACAAAAATCTTTTTTCTTTTGATTTTAACAAACCTAAAACGTTAAATTCTGTTGGAATCTTTGAATTCTATTTGTTTATCGACTTTAGGATCCAAGTAATTATCAATTTTATCCTTGAATTTTGGTGATAAACTTCGGTCATTTTGATCTCTAAGCTCACAAACATCACGGCAATTTCTGCACAACGGTCTCTCGAGAACATGAATTACATTATGATACTAGATGATGTCCCGTGCTATGCACGGGTTATGTAATATTTGTTATATTTATTTATTTATGGTTTGATTTGTATATATAAATTTATTAGTTACTTAATTAGATATATATTTGATACATTAAAAATAAATGTATAGTGATCACCAATATCTGTTGTACACGAAATATAATTTTTTATTTCTGTTTACTTAACTTTTGATGCATTATTATTTTACATATAAATTTTTTTGACTCGTGTTATTTACGTTTTGACTCATG
>OVBA01009504.1:0-10458 GCA_900406435.1 Lepidium aucheri | reverse complement strand
AACAACCTAAAATAGTACTCTAAAACCATTAAAAATCACACTTATCAATGTCCCTTCCTGTTCAAACGTGGGCATTATCCTACATACCTTCAGCGATAGATGTTTTTCCAAGAGGCTCAATATGGTACAATCTTGATTATCTTTTCTGGCGGTTACCAGATCAAGATTATACGCATATTTTTCCCTGGATCCTCTAGAATATTTGGAAAACAAGAAATGATCATTGCTTCTCAAATATAGATACTGATCCTCGTAACATAATAAATTAGGCGGTAGCAAACTATAGAGAATGGTTCCCAGCTAGACATGAACTTAAGGTGTCCAAAAGTCCCTTAATTGTTCATACTACCGCACAAAAGTGCTCATTGGCTATCCATTCCACATCCAATCAAAATTTCACTAGATATAAATGTTTGGTGGACGCATCCTGGAAAAGCTCAGACCTTAAGACGGGTTTAGATTGGTGTTGTTTTCCAGATTCAATGGATAGAGGATTTACAGGAGCAAGCCAAGTCAATCGTAGTCTCTCGGCTCTTCATTCGGAAATGAAAGTTGTTCTTTGGGTGATGGAGTTTCTTTTGACGCTTCAGATTATGGAGGTGTAGATACTGATCCTTGTAACATAATAAATTAGGCGGTAGCATACTATAGAGAATGGTTCTCAGCTAGACATGAACTTAAGGTGTCCAAAAGTCCCTTAACTGTTCATACTGTCGCACAAAAGTGCTCATTGGCTATCCCTTCCACATCTAATCAAAGTTTCACTAGATATAAATGTTTGGTGGACGCATCCTGGAAAAGCTCAGACCTTCAGACGGGTTTAGGTTGGTGTTGTTTTCCAGATTCAATGGACAGATGATTTACAGGAGCAAGCCAAGTCAATCGTAGTCTCTCGGCTCTTCATTCGGAAATGAAAGATGTTCTTTGGGCGATGTAGTTTTTTTTACGCTTCAGATTATGGAGGTGTAGATTTCGACGGACTGTGAGACAGTGCTGGAGATACTTGACTATCCGAAAGAGAGGCCAGCCTTCCTCTCTAATCAGGATGAGTTCTCCCGGTTTAGTTCCTTCTTTCTTCATCTATCTCTCTCTGTAATTCCCAGTGCTTTAAATCATAAGGCGCATTCTCTTGCTCATCATAGTTTCCTGATATTAATATAATTGTCGTTGACAAAAAAAGTCATGCTCTAATATTTTGTTAATTAACAAATACAAATTATGATTCCCATAAATTATTATCTCAATAAATTTTACCTTTTCTATTATCTAATCATCCATCTCATATCATATACTATAAACAATATCAATTATAATTTCCTATCCTCATTGTTAACATATATATTTGTAAATTATGACTATATGTTAGTTTAATACTCATATCATAACAATTAAGACAATTATACATTTTGGATTATTTAAAGAAATTTGTGTCAAATACCCATTTGAAAGTGAAAATTGTGTCAAATATTGTATGACTTTATTGCCCTTTTTTGGGTGAAAAATATCATTTGCCATTTGCATATAAATTATATGAGGAAGAGTTTTATGCATTTTGTTGTTGTTTATGAGAGACCTTCAAGAGTTTACTTCGGTGAATCATCAACCAAAGAATTATAATCCATATCTGAATTTGAGTAACCCTTACTTTGAGGATCCTAATTACGGACATGGATTATTGAAATTGTCCCACAGTCATCATTGATGCCGAGGGAAAGATACTTTCATATTCGAATTCAATTTAGCATTTCAAATTCTGGTGATGAAAGAAGTAATCGGAAAGATGAAGTTGTGTTGAGAACTTCACAATTTGAGGTTCGAGGTTTACCAGAAGATTAGTTCTGTCCATGTCCATTTCAAATCGAGCAAAAGACATTTTCAATTGTCCTTGGCTGTGTTTAAAAAAGTGTGCCTAGGCTAAGGCGAGGTAAGGCTTACCATCTATCGCATAGTATATCTGAGGCTAGGCGATTTCACAAAGGCATTCGCTCTATCACGCCTCGCCATTAAGTGCGCCTAATACCTATTCACGCCTTTAAAACAAAAAAGTAAATTTTCCATTAATCATCATTATCATTTGAATTTTTGGGTTATTATGCTTAAACATTAGTAGTTAGTTACCTCTTATGTTTTCAAAACTTAATTATCCTTATATTAATGGTAGCTATACCTTTAAACCTAATAATTTTTTTTCTTCTATTTTCTGAGGGGTCTGATCTCTCAATTCTAGTTTCTTTAGTTCCTATTCTCTCTATTCTTTTTTCATCATGTCTGATTCCAATTCTACTAGGCAAGTTGGTCCAGCAAGAAAATATGTAATTCCTGATCCTAAGAAATATGGTTCTTGGATGTGTAACTTTTGTAATAAAATCACAAATGGTAGAGTTCAACGTGTAAAACAACATTTGGTTGGAGGCTATACCTGTGTTACTCTATGTCCTAAAGTTCCAGACCATGTGAAGGAAGAAGTCAAACGTTTCATGGTGAACAAGGCCGAAGCTAAAGCCACTACTCGAATGATGTCATCACCAGCCATCCAATATGATGCTTATGAAGAAGAACTAGTTGAATCTCAACCTAGTTACAGAGGTCCTCAAGGTCAGCCTAATTTGAAGAAGCATAAGGGTCCAATGGATAGGTTTGTTGCTCCAGCTCCTCCTAATGTCTTGAAAGGAAGAAAAGATAAAAAAAAGATATTTTTGAAGTATGTGATAAGGAACTTAGGGACAATGCATGTAATGCTATTGCTCGGTGGTTTTGTGATGCAAGGCTTCCATTTAACACAGTTAGCCATGATAGCTTTAAAGAGGCACTCGAGTTAGTTGGTCAATATGGTTCTGGTTTTGTGCCATCAACTATGTATGAACTACGAGTTCCTCTACTGAAGAAAGAGCTAAAAGCAACAGAAAATCAGCTGGTGAAGCACAAGGAAAAATGGACAACTGAAGGATGTTCATTCATGTCTGATGGATGGTGTGATTCAGTTGTACAAAAAGACATTATTAACTTCCTTGTTAACTCGCCAAAAGGATCAGTTTTTATCAAATCAGTTGATGTTTCAGAGGTGGTGAAAGACTCCAATTTGCTGTTCAATATGCTTGATCGTATGGTGGAGGATGTTGGGGAATCCAATATTGTCCAAGTGGTGACCGGCAACGCTTCAAACTATGTGAAAGTAGGGAAACTATTGATGGCGAAAAGACCACATCTATATTGGCTTTCATGTGCAGCACACTGCATAGATCTTATGTTGGAGGATATAGGACAATTTCCTTCCGTGAAGACAGCAATAAGGAACTACATCTTTATTAATGGCTACATCTATAGTCATACATCTCTTATGAATATGATGAGGAGATTCACAAAGCAAGGAAATCTACATAGACCAGCAGTTACTTGGTTTGCTACATCATTTATCACACTTTTGCAGTATTATATCCACAAGAATGCCTTGAGGACTTTTGTAAATTCTCAAGATTGGAGTGATTCTAAGTGGCCAAAAGAAACGGGAGCAAGGAAGATGAAACAGATCATTATGCAAGACAATTTCTGGAGAAACATGTTATATGCACTCAAGTTGACAGGTCCTCTAGTTAAGGTGCTTAGGATGGTTAATGGGGAAAATACCAGCTATGGGGTACAACTATGAAGCAATGGATAGGTCTAACAAGATGATTGCTAAGACCTTTAATAATAAATAAGATATTTACAATCGCACATTTGAAATCATTAATGAGTGATGGGAATGTCAACTGCATCAGCCTTTGCATGCTGCTGGCTACTTTTTGAACCCAGAATTTCAGTATAGAGGAACGGGGTCAGAAAAGAATTGTGAAGAGGTTGTGTCAGGTTTATACAACACTGTTGAAAGGTTAGTTCCTGAACTTACAACTCAAGATAAAATACTTCAAGAGTTGGATCAGTTTAAAAATGCTTCAGGACTCTTTGGTCATCCGATGGCAATAAGAAAAAGGACAACAAAATCGCCAGCTCAATGGTGGTCTTCTCTTGGAGCAACTACCCCAACACTTAGAGACTTTGCCATAAAGGTTCTTAATCTCACGTGTAGTGCAACCGGTTGTGAGAAAAATTGGAGTGTGTTTCAACATCTCCATACTAAGAAAAAGAATCAATTGGCTCAAGACTGGTTGAATGATATGGCGTTTATTAAGTATAATCGTGCTCTAACACGTCGTTACAATGGAAGAGACACAATTGATCCCATCAGCTTACAAAATATTGATGATTGTAACGAGTGGCATGTAGGAAGAATGGATGGGCTGAAGACTGATGAGTTTGTTGATCTAGTGTTTGATGATGGTGATTTAACATGGGATATGGTAATCAGGGCTTATGGAGCTGATGAGCCTAGCTACCTTACTAGAACAGAAGCACAGTCTTCAAATTCAACTGAGAGATGGAAGAATGCAGCCACAAGCTCCATTCCAATTCGAAGAGCATCTCAAAGGCCATCTCCAACTCCACTGAGGTTGATTGATGATGATGAAATTGAAGAAGATTTTGGAGGAAATGGGAATAATGAAGTGTTTGTGGATTTGAAAGCTGATGAGTATGACGATTATGAAGGGGATTTTTAGAGTTTTAGTCAATTAAACTTTTATTTAAAGTTTTGAACATTGGCTTTTTCTTTGTTTTTATTTCTTTGTTTCAGACACATAGTTTTAACGTTCATTGGATTGGCAGTTATTCTGTTTTTATTGGCTCTAACATTGGCTTCTTTTATTGGTTTTAAATTCTAACATGCTTGTAGAATCACAAATAATGTTAACATTGTTTAGGGATGAATACATATAACTAACCTAATGTTTTTTGTGTAGTTATGCCTCAGTTACTAAAGGCATCAATGAGCGAGCACCTAGGCTTGGAGCGCAGAGCTAGCACTTTGCCGCCTTACCTCGCCTCACGCGTAGACAAAGAATTGTCCATTCTACCCAATACCCGAATGACACGCGTTTGAATTTCTATTTAACGGTGGACATGGACACATGTCTATACTAGACATCGACATTTCGTCTATTTTGGACATTGACATCTTGATTGTCAAAAATGACTAACACGTGTCAGATTTGTGTACGATGTTGTAATAAAAAATTATCTGCGATGGACAAGTTTATATTAGACCTCGATATTTAGTCTATTCTAGACGTCAACATGTTAATAATGACAAATAAATAATATGTGTCATATTTGTGTACGACACTGTCAAAAGAATTTGTCTCCGATATACAAGATTCTATTTGCAAGTGGTCTTTAGTCTAGTGATAGGTGGTAAGTCCATTAAAGGTATGACATTTGCACATCCCGAGATTCAATCCCATCACCTGCATTAAACAAAAACTTGGCTAATATACCGGCCAGTTGTGGTCCAATATTGACAGAAAAAAAAAGACAAGATTTTATTTATCTACGATTCTATAAAAAATTTAAGGGGCACATTGGTATTTCTCCCGTGACAAAATCCTTGTTACTATGTCAAATACATAATTTTGAAGGTCAAATAAGTTATTTGACACAATATCCACTTTCAAATGGGCATAGGATACAAAACTCTCTTAAATTTATAAGTATTTTGAATATGAACATAATTAAACATTTACAATAGTAAAATGCTTCCACATCGAAATTTAAATTTACTTATATTGTTAGACCTAATTGTAATCATACAAAGAAAAAAAATATCATTAGAATTAATTAGTATGACAGAATTGAATATCAAATCTTGCATAATAAATGTGATAGATTATTGACGATTTTTAAGAAACTTTTTTGGTAACTAAATATCTTTTTCAATATTTTTGTTTTTTTATAGAAAATAAATATATGTTTGGTTGTAAGAATAGCTGTAAAAAAAATGCCATATTATTACTTTAAATGTTTTTTTTCTTCTCTATACTCGTTATTTTTGTCAGTAATAAAAAAAGATTTGAATAGAGACGCTTATTTTCTTCTTCTTCTTCGTTCTCTCAACTCGCCGCGCGTGTTCTCTAATCAATGGAGGCTCCAACGCCTCTTCTCCTTCTTTTCCTACTCTTCACCTTCCTCTCCACATCCGTCGCAGATGATGAAGCCGCAATGCTTGCTTTAGCTAAATCCTTTAAGTCAAATTGGTCAACCACTTCTTCTGCTAGTTTTTGTGAATGGGCCGGCGTAGTTTGTACCTCTGGTCGTGTTACTTCAATCAGCCTCGCTAATTCATCTCTCTCAGGTTTTATCGCACCAGAGATCTCGACTCTTTCTGAACTCAAAACTGTTTCTCTTCAGCATAATAATCTCTCCGGTATAATCCCTTCGTTCGCTAAACTATCGTCTCTTCAGTCATTGTATTTGGATGAGAATGTTTTCGACAGAATCGAGACCGGAGCTTTTGGTGGACTTGCTAGTCTTCAGAACTTGAGTTTGAGCGAAAATCACAACATCACACCTTGGAGTTTCCCTTCAGAGCTCGTTGATTCCACTTCTCTCACTAATCTGTTCCTTGATAACGTCAACATCGTCGGCGTTTTACCTGATATTTTCGAATCCTTCGTTTCTCTTCAGAATCTCCGATTAGCATACAACAATATCACCGGACCTTTACCACCTTCGCTGGCTAAATCTTCGATCCAAACTCTTTGGATTAACAATCAAGTACTTGGAATGTCAGGCACGATTGAAGTGATTTCGAACATGACGTCATTATCGCAAGCGTGGCTTCACGACAATCAGTTCGTCGGACCAATTCCGGATCTCTCAAAAACCAATCTAGTCGATTTAATGCTCCGTGATAATCAATTCACCGGAATCGTACCTCCTTCGCTGCTTTCACTCGGAAGTTTGAAGAACGTTTATCTTGGCAACAACAGATTTCAGGGTCCTCTTCCTTTGTTTCCTCCGAATGTTACAGCAAACATCGTAGGCCATAACAGTTTCTGTACTACCAAAGCTGGGCAAAGCTGTAGTCCTCAGGTGATGACGCTTTTAGCTGTGGCCGGAGGTTTTGGATATCCGTTAATGTTGGCTGAATCATGGCAAGGAGACAATGCTTGCAGTGGATGGGCTTATGTTACTTGTGATTCAGGTGGGAAGGATGTTGTCACTTTGAATCTTGCGAAACACGGATTCACAAGATTTATATCTCCGGCAATTGCGAATCTCACTTCTTTGAAGAATATCTACCTTAATGACAACAATTTGACTGGTGTTATCCCAAAGGAGTTGACATCTTTGAGTAGTTTGCAGTTAATTGATGTCTCCAACAACAATCTCAGTGGGGAAATATTGAAGTTCCCAGCTCCTGTGAAGTTCACCTACAAACCAGGGAATCCTTTGTTGGGAACTAATGGTGGTCCTGGTAGCAAAGCTCCTGTAAAGGTTGGTGTGATCATGGCGGTTCTTGTTTTTCTTGCTATGTTTGGATTTGTGGTTTACAAATTTGTTATAAAAAGGAAGTATGGAAAATTCCGTCGGACGAATCCTGAGAAAGCTGGGAAGATTTTGGTTAGTCCTATCAGTGGTGACAATAGAGATTGTTTTCTGCTTGGAGGTGGAAGCGTTATCATTCCAATGGAGGTTCTTCGTCTGGTTACAAATAATTTCAGTGAGGAAAATATATTGGGCAGAGGCGGTTTTGGTGTTGTGTATGCTGGAGAATTACACGATGGAACAAAGACTGCGATCAAGAGGATGGAATGTGCAGCAATGGGTAATAAAGGAATGAGCGAGTTCCAGGCCGAGATAGCAGTACTCACTAAGGTCAGGCATAAACACTTGGTCGCTCTATTGGGTTACTGTGTGAATGGGAACGAGAGATTGCTTGTCTACGAGTACATGCCACAGGGAAATCTTGGACAGCATTTGTTTGAGTGGAGTGAACTCGGTTACTCACCTCTGACATGGAAACAGAGAGTGAGCATTGCTCTAGATGTGGCACGAGGTGTGGAATATCTACATAGCTTGGCTCAGCAGAGCTTCATTCACAGAGATTTAAAGCCCTCTAACATCCTTCTTGGAAATGACTTGAGGGCAAAGGTTGCTGATTTCGGATTGGTTAAGAATGCACCAGACGGGAAATACTCTGTTGAAACAAGACTAGCAGGCACATTCGGTTATCTAGCACCAGAATACGCTGGTTAGTTCATTCTTCCGAACTCTACTCATGTTTATTTAACAATGTTCCTAGTCTGTATAATAAGGGTTTATACATTCTGCATATAAGTTCATTGGATGCGTTGGATATTGATTTTATGCTATATGGTTGCAGCTACTGGAAGAGTAACGACAAAAGTGGATGTGTATGCATTTGGAGTGGTTCTTATGGAAATACTAACAGGAAGAAAAGCATTAGACGATAAACTACCAGACGAGAGATCTCATCTGGTCACATGGTTCAGAAGAATCCTAATCAACAAAGAAAACATCCCAAAGGCACTCGACCAAACCTTAGAGATAGAAGATGAAACAATGGAGAGCATTCACAGAGTGGCTGAGCTTGCAGGACATTGCACAGTCCGTGAGCCTCAACAGAGACCAAACATGGGTCATGCGGTTAGCGTGCTTGGTCCACTTGTAGAGAAATGGAAACCTTCGTGCCAAGACGAAGAAGAGAGTTTTGGAATTGATGTGAACATGAGTTTACCACAAGCTCTTCAAGGATGGCAAAACGAAGGAACATCATCATCTACAATATTCCAAGGAGACTTCTCTTACTCTCAGACACAATCTAGCATTCATCCTCGTTAACTGAAGAAGACGACGAGAATCGCATCCTCTTCCTAGGAGAGTTTTCTTTATTTATTTATTTATTTGTTTTTTGGTGTCAAGGTTCTTTAGTTTTTTTTTATATAAAACGAAATCAATCAGATATATCATCTAGTGGAAGTTGTTTGGCGGGAAACTAAATGGCGGGAGAAGAGTCTGGACTTTTGCGAGGGAAATAGTATAAAAGTTATATATACCGAATTTAGATAAGTGAACCAAATGTAAACCACATTAAACCAATCATAAACCGAAATTCATAGTGACTCCAACAAATCAATTGCTGAGTACGAAACATATTGAAAGGAAGATCAAAGAAATGGGAAACTGGAACTAAACCCTAAGTGAATTAAACCCTAAGTGAAAAAATTACAGAAATCAATTGATATCGGAATCGTCAAAATCATCTTCGAAGCTGTTGAAGAAATCGGCGTCTTCTACGCGCTTGGAGGAAATTCGTCCTTCGCAAATCATCTCCATGGCATCATAGTCATCATCATGGAGGTCGATCGCCATCGGCATCGCCATTGAGGGTCCTGAAAGCTCAAAATCAAGCATATCTTCATCACTGCGCACCATCGGCTTCATCAACTCTCGTCTCGAATTTTCCATCGTTCCCCTCTGCGTCAAATAATGAAATCTAACAAACTCTGAAGATACAGAGAAAACGAGACTTAGGGTACTCTTCACTACTCTACAGGCCCATTGAGTAGGTTATTGGGCCATCTTTTTTTTTCTTTGTTGCTGAAGTTATTTTTTCTTTTTCCCGGTTCCACGAAATATAAATGACTAGATATGGACCCGTGTTTTTATTAAATAATTCTTAACATATATTTTGAATAATGTCTTAGAAATTTGTATATTTGTAAATTCTGAGAACCGACTTAATAATAAGATCTCACATGTGGAAAATCTCTTTAGTTACTAACTTTTGAAATCCGACTTAATATAATAGATTATAATAAGATTCAACACTCAAAAGAATCTCGTTAATTACTAAATTTTGAAATCCAACTATGTATAATATGATACTCCACTAATTTGGATGCTTGAGTTCGACATGTGAAAGAATCCGTTTATTACTAACTTATGAAATCCTATTTGTTATAATATGATAAGATTTTAAGCTAATAATAGTATAATAAAATAATAACACATTAAACATAAATTTTTTACCTTTTTGTTTGTTTTCCTTGATTGATGTGGATGTAAAATAAAACAAATAAATTAAATTGGAGTAAGCTTGAAAAGTTAGAAAGTATTAAAAAATTGTCTATGTGTTTATGTATATATAAAAATTAATATTCACAAATCTCNATTATGTATACAAAATTTCTTTCAATTTAAAATTATGTATACAAATAAATATTTGGGAGTATTTAGATTATTATCATCTGCTAGGATTATGATCATAGATATATATCTTATCAGATTAGGATTTTTTTATAAATATATATTATTCAAAATATCATATATATATATAATTATTATTTTTTATAAATAATTTTAATATAATATTTTTCTTTATATAATAAGATTACTAACAAAAAATATTTTTTGTTAGAAATAATTTTTTAAGAATTATTAGATTAGCATTTCTTTATAGATAAATATGATTCAAAATAATATATATATATATATATATATATTTTTCTTTTGTTTTTTTGTAAATAAGTTTTGAATATAATATTTTTCTTTATATAATAA
>OVBA01009503.1:0-10459 GCA_900406435.1 Lepidium aucheri | reverse complement strand
AAAAATTAAATTATAAACGAGCCTAAAACATAAATGAACATAAGTCAAAACCTAAATAACATGAGTCAAAATNGGTGATCACTATAAATTTATTTTTAATATCAAATATATACCTAATTAAGTAATTAATAAATTTACATATACAAATCAAACCATAAATAAATAAAATAAACAAATATTACTTAACCCGTCCATAGCACGAGACAACGTCTAGTTTATTTATATATATAAAGTAATTAAGAGCTTGATCAATAATTACGAAAACGAATGTACATAAGTAGTTAAAGAACCGAGACTCTTAAGTTCCAAACCTTGACAGAAAGATCAAGACTCCCACTATAAACCATACAAGAAGAACCAGAATTTGAATCGGAATCAGAAAGTGAGACAGCCAAACACTTAATAGGCTTAATATGTCCTTCTAAAACTGCCAAACAGGAATAACCCTCTTTCTCCATTAATCCTCTCTTCCAAACCCTCAAGCTCTTATCCGCTGATCCACTAAACAACAAATCAGATGAAACCGCTAAACAAAGAATCGCCTTCGTGTGTCCTCTTAAAGCTCCAACAACAGACATATGTGATTCCTCATCAACATCATCATCATCTTCTTTGCTTAATAATTCCCACACAAGTATTGATCTATCACAAGCTCCTGAGTAAAGAACCTTGCCATCTTCACTAACTGCCAAAGCGTTGACTGTTGATAGATGTTTGGTTAAAGTAGCGACCAGAGAGTGTTTCTTGTCCTTTTTGTTCCACACTTTGATCTTCTTATCTGCTGAACCTGTATAGACAAACCCGTCTCGAGACACCACCAGTGCGTTTATGGCGTCGTCGTGTGCCTTTTCGATAGACTCCAAACATTTGAAGTCAGAGGTTCTCCATATCTTGAAACTTCGGTCCCACGAAGCAGAGTAAAGCAGAGAGTTGTCTTGTGACAAGGATAGAGATGACACAGCGTCCACATGGTGAACCCACGAGCTCTTCTTGTGCCGTCGGACTTCCGCGTAACTTTTCCGACAAAAAAGATTTGTGAAACGGTCGTTCATCGTCGGAAGAGTCGCCACACACTTGTACTTCTGATCTCTACGGCTGCTCTCGTCGATGATCTTCCATACACGTATCTTGTGATCCTGATGAGCACTTATTAGCTTGTCGCCAAATATAACTAAAGATTTAACTCCTCCGTTTCCGGTGGCAACTATGTTCAGGTCATGATCAACGCCGGTAGAATATTCCGGAGAAAACGAAGGTTCTCGGGGCCATACACGAATCTCGCTATTGGAAGAGCCGGTGTAGAATACATTATCGGAGACGGCAATACAAGAGACGTATGATGAGTAACCTTTGAGCGTGGCTAAACACTTGTGATCGACGGTGGAGCCTTGCGGCTGAGAAGACAGGGAAGGAACCAATGGAAGACTTGGCTGCGACAACGGTGATGATGACGTGGAATATTCTGATTGGTTATGAGTAGATTTCGTTTCACATTCTGATCTACTATTATTGCAAGGTAGAGAACATGAACATGGAAGCAAACCCATTGTTCTTGAGCGAGTTAGAGAGAGTTCTTTGTTTTATTGTTGTCGGGAATAATCTTGTATCCGCTTTGCTTTATACGATGAGTCGTAGCCCAAAGTAGGCAAGATTATATTTGTGGAGTTTATATAATAATATAATACACTATTGATTTAACCATAAAGGCCATAAACATTAAAAAATGACATTAATGGAGAATAATATAGAAAGGTGAAAGAAATCATAAGAAAAGATTGAGGGTAGTGTAGGGTGGGGGGGGACTAATTGACCCTTGTGTCGTTAATGTGATGGCTTGATGATGTATTTGAATTAAATTAACATATCTTTGTGTTCCTAACTTACCTTTTTGTAAGTCTTTCATCATAAAAAAAAAAAAATTAGGTAACTATCATAATTCTAGAAACTAATTAAGTATATGTCATATGGCCAAAGTGAAAAAATACAAAATAACTGTATTTTTGAAATTAGATAAATAGCAGTAGGGCTAAGGTGGAAAAATACAAAATGACTCTTGAAAAAATAAAATTTTATCTTCTTTCATGCTTCATCACAGGTTTTGAAATCTCACATTCACTCTCTCTCTCTCATTTTTTATGCCATTGTTATCTCTTTAGGAAACTTTTTTTCTTTCTTTCCTTTCAAATTGAAATCAACGATTTTATTAGTTTATCTCTCTTTCATGTTTAAGGAAACATGTAGATTTGTACATGCTTGGCGAGTCCCGTGAATGTATGGTTTTGAAATACTAAATTGAATTTTTGCAGATTTTTCTCTTTGGTGGTGATTTAGTTGTGTTTTGCGTAATTGGGCTGTGATTCAGATTTTAAACATAACTCTTGAAGATTACACTTTGATTCTGACTATAACTGGGTGTGTTCTGCTTTGATTGTGTCCATTTTGTTTGTCTGAACATAAATCTTAAAGCTTCTCATTGTCCACAAATATTTGTGTGTTTGCTGTTAACATTTTTGTTATCATATAAGTTAATTGTTATCGCTGTTTTTGAAAACAGTAACATGTCTATAGTTTTGTCTACGCTCTACAGTTTATTGCCATCCAAGCAGCTCCGGAAATTCAGGACAACTGAGCATCATCATTGCCACCAACCATCTTTGAATCATCATCTAAATCTGCCGAGAAGAGTGGCCGAAAGGAAAAAGTATAACAACCTCCCTCCAGGCTGTCAAATGCTAGGAAAATAGACTGAGGGTGCAAGGTAATATCTAATGATATATGCAAAACAAACTAGTACTCTCTAAATATTTTAGTTACCGCTATATGTGTGTTTTGCAAACATTAATGTCATTAACTACTAAAATTTTGTTTGTAGGTTAACATCCAATCCATCCTTTCACGAGAATCATATCCATCCCAAAGACCCATAAAAACCACTCACAGAAGGAATGCAAAACACAAAATAAAAGTTTTGCGGTTATTACGTATATAAGTATACAAAACAAATATGTATCTGAGAGCAAGCCATAACTACCCATGCCAGAACCCAAAGCATTGTCCATTGCGGAGACAAGAATGTTTTACATATAACTTTAATTAATAACTAAATAGTTATCAATTAACAAATCAGATAGTAATATTTAACAATATATTTAACGGTAACTTAATTATTTTCGGAAACAAGAATGTTTTGCATATAACTTTAAACATTGTCTTGCAATAAGAAAATATACAAAGTCAGTGGTAAAATTATTTGTTAGCTACAAACATATATGTTAGATGCAAAATTATGTGAAAAATATGCTAGTTAAAAAATGACAAGAGTTTACAAAATAAAACACGCTTACAAAATACATAACATATAAATAAGCATAAAAGTGGATGGTATAGGTTGTTTTGCACAAACACAGAGAACAATCTCTTGCAGTGGTACTCAAGTTTTTCCATCTCTTTGCACCTTCCTAAATCATATGCAGCATGTGATTGACCTTCTTGTCGGTTTCTTCATTGGACCATATCATGTCTTATTTTTTGGGACAACATGTTCCAGTGATATGATTGACTGTATGTTAACCTGTAAATCAGATTGTAACAGATAACAATATATTTAATCGTAACTTAATTATTTTACATGAACAAGAAAGTTTTGCATATAACTTTAAATATTGCCTTGCACTCGAGGTTAATTTTCTGGGCGTTTGAATAATAACATGGTTTTTAACTGCAATATTGCAATGATTTTTTGCAGATAGAAAGACATCTAATAAGTGTGGCAGACAACAGTGTTGGATGATTTATGCAAGTTTAACAACATTTGTGAGAATAACATAACTAGCTGCCTAAAAATGCTGATACAAATCTAAGTAGACACAAACCAAAAAAACACACACATTTATCCAGTCTAGAAACAAGCACAAATATTTGGAATTTATGTTGTAAACAGAATTAAACGCCAGTTATGTCTGTTACATAGTTCAAATCATAACAAAAAATTTGAATATTATGTTCTAAATCACACCTAGTCTTATAAAACACACACTTAAACCTACAAAAATGTGATTTAAGGTATCCGCACCACATATTATCAAGACTCAACATGCTTAAACACACAACAATCATACTCAAAGACCCATAAAAACCACTCACAGATGAAATGCAAAACGCAAAATAAAAGTTTTGTGGTTATTACGTATATAAGTATGCAAAACAAATATGTATCTGGTAACTAATTTGTTTGAAGTCAACTTATTCGTTTGCATATATCATTAGAAATAATTTGAAGAACTTGCTACTTAAACTCACCAACGAAGAACACCAAAACCCAGACCAATAGATAATCAGAGTTTGATACAATGTTTCAGAAAATTTATCAATTTAAATTATAGAATCTAAAAATAAGCTCCAAATCGCAAATACAAATCCCTAACTAATTATAAATTCTCAAACTTGAAGGCTTACCTAATAATTTGGGATCCCAGAAGATCCAGAAAATTTGGTAAGCTTTATCGCATAGAATTGATCCAATTGTGAAGCCACTAAAATCCAATGATTTAATCATGAAATTCAATTACAAAGATCTAATTTTCTAAGATGATGTGAGCTGATTTTTTTTAACAAATAGATTAGAGGATAAAAGAATTTAATAATAGAAGTTATGTGGGAAAAATAAAGAGAAAGAAGATTGAACAGCGTGAGATTAGGAAAAGAGAATGAGAAATACTAGGAGGAAGAAGATGAAGAGCATGGCACAAAAATAGGGGTACAAAAGACCTATTTTAGAGAATAATACCCTTTTAAATAAAACATCTATTGCAGTTTCTCTAAAAAAATAATAATGAAAAAGTAAGAGATGAGAGATGGTCTTTCATTTGAGAGATTTTGAGAATTTTACGAGAGATTCTCATGCTACATATGACTATGTGATTAGTTAAGCTTCATATTTAAAATTTAAGTTTAATTACAAAACTAAATTATATTAAAAATATTAACTTTTTTTAAATTTTTGAAAGACTCTTAGAATCTGTTTTGACATATCTTATATATAAAAATGGGAGATACTTTTATTTTGATTTTGTTATAAACTATTGGATAAAAATTAACATAAGGTTCTTAACAACCCTTAAAAATAGGACTAAGGTAGGTTTTGTTACATATTTTTATACAAAAATTCAAATTTAATTGAAAAAGCTATAAGAAAAACTAATTTTTTAAAAAAATATAGCGGTTATTGATTCCGTTCCGGTATGAGTTTAGATTCGATTTTCTGGATATATAGATTTAGGATACATTCTGGTATTGGGTTCGATTTATCTAATTCTGTATTTTGGTTATTTTAGTTTAAAACTTATTCAAATATTTATTTTTTGGATAGTTTGGTTCGGTATGAGTTTGGATTTGAGTACTTTTTATAAATTCAAATTTTTTAAAAAGATTTAATAGAAAAGCTCAAAAAATTAAAATATGGTTCTTGATTTGGTTTGGGTTCGGGTTCAAATTTGGTTCTTTTGGTTACATAGATTTAAGGTCCATTCAAATATTTTTTCAGATTCGGTTCTTCTAACTCTGATCAATTTTGGTTCGGGTTTCAAGTCTCTAAAACAACATCTCAAAAACAATATTTCAAAATATCAACACAGGTCTAACAACTTAATTAATGAACACAATTTTATATTGTCAACTAGTCTAGTGACTTTTTTTATTTTTTTCTCCTATTACTTTAGGTAGGAGGTTCGATTCTTGGTGTCTGAGAATTTATAAAAAGAGCATTACCACTGATCTATTTATCCTCGGCAAATAAACACGATTTTAAAAAAATCAAAATAATTTAATCCTATATTATAACGCGGGTATAAACTGCATTTCTAAAAGTTGAGAGATGAAACCGGATGCTTCCTTAAGCATGCTAATTTCCTTCACCGAAGGTCAAATTGTAACCAATATTTTTATTTTGTTACAATGGGCCCATTAATAGTGATTATATTTGAGATTATTAATTTTCAGTTTTAATTTGACTAGTTAAACTATTACTTTGAATTTTACAGTCAAAAGTAGTTTGAACTAGGCGTTGCCATAATAATCAGAACCGCATATCAAATCGAATCGATCTGAAATATAAGGAAATGATTCGAACTGGAACCGGCTAACTAACCAAACGATTCCAAAATTCAAGAACCAAAAAAATTAGAACCGAATAGGTACAGAATCGAGAACCAAATAGTTACCCGAAAGAACAAAAACATAACTATATATTTTAAATAATTATTTATATAGAATTTAATAATCTAAATATCTAAAAATATAAATAGAAATCCAAATTTGTTAGTCAATTTAAACCAAATTAATTTTTTGTCAATAAGTAACCATTGGATCGACAACAAGGTCATATCAATAGCCTAAGGTCCCCAAATAGAGCAAGATGAGATTTGAACACACCACCTTATGCTTAGCTAAATCAAGGGCAAACCAACTCGACCACCTCTTTGTTAGCAACCAAAATTATTTTAAAAACTAAAATATTTAATTTTTATAATTAATTTATAGTTTTTCAATGATTTTTTTGATTTTTTTTAGATTAGATAAATGTATCTAAACCAAAATCAAACCGAATTTGAATAGGTACCTACTGGTTATTTTGAGTTCATAACCGAAAGAAGCGGAACCGAAACCAAATTGAACTAAATTTTATTAAGTACCCATTGTTTAATATTTTTTTGGAATACAAAAAATCAAACCGAACTAAAACAAAAAACCGAATGTCCAGGACTAATTTGAACTATGAACTTAGAGCATCATTATCAATGGGATGCTCAAAATGAGTATCTTACTAATATTTTAATCAAAAGTTTGTGCACAAATAAATTTTAATATTTATAATAAAGATTGACCAATTAAAATGTGACACATGCAAGAAGAGCATGAGGTTCTTAACTTTTTTAATAGTTTCTTAATTAAGAAACTCTTATACTTCTCTCTCTCACTTTCTTATTTTTTTAATATTAAAAAATTTTAAAAACCCCTCTAAAAACTACCATTAAGACCATGTACATCAGTGAACCCCACTTGCTCTAAGGATGGTCTTATATATCCCATTCGAAACTTAATTGGTAACGGAAAAGTAATCGATGTATTAAAATAAAAACAATGTATATAATTACAGAACCATATATAAAAAAACGAAGATAAAAAAATAAAACAAAAAATTCTAATCAAGTCATAATCTGTAAATGAATAAACTAACTCAATGATAGTCTAATTATTTATACCAAACACAAAAACAATCCAATCGTCCACAGAAGTAAATTAGTCAAAACCGATCTAGAGCCGTAGATTGTACCAGCACAACCTGAATCGGCAATGTCACGCTGTTCAGTGGACGGTGGAGATCTAGTGCCATTGAAGTTAGGATTCGCACCATATAAATACTGGACTCCTTCTACGTCATCGTTCCTCAGATCTACCTTACGTCTTCCCGTCCCGATGGTTGGATACATGATCGAATCTTCCACCGAGGAATGACCTAACCCTAGAATATGTCCGATTTCATGAACGGCTACTGATTCCAAATCAATAGCCTCTCTCACGGAGAGAAAACCGTCCCCACCTTCGCCGGAGACGATCCAGTTCTCATCTCTGTCGAGGTGGAAGTGTCCGTTCGGCGGCGAGAACGCGTGAGCTAACGTTCCCAAGATTCCGTCAAATGGTTCTCCGTCTCCGTGCTCGCCGGTGTAGAACCCGATGCTAATGTCAGAGGTTGAGAACGTCTCCACGTGCCTGAACGTTAACGTAGTTACTTCCGCCCAACGAGCGAACGCGCGTGCAAACACGCTCTTGACTTCTTCGGTCAACGCGTTTCGTGGATCAAACGCGTAGGTTAGATTACGACGGTGGCTTGGCCACCGTGGCTCTCCCGGGAAGAGTGTGTAGCGTTTCACGGCGTGAAAACGGGCTCCGCGTCCACCAAAAGAGACCTCGTAGGTTCTTCTACCACTATGCATAGTCGAGGTTCCATTGACTATGTCAGGATTGCCGCAACGTGGGATCACAACGTGTTTAAGTGTGACCTCGTCGAGTTCTCCAGTGACCTTTAACCGGAAATTCCTCTGGTAAATTTCGACAGCGTTTTTGAGGATATCATCGAAATCGTCAGTGAAGTTTCCGGAGAAAGTTTTGGGGATGTAGCCAAATAGTTGGAAATATTGTTTAAGTTTGTAGAGACCATCGTATTTATTCCCCGCATGACATCCGGTGTAATTCATGAATGAGTTCCAACGGTTTCCGGTGGTGTTACGGAGGAGCTCCGGCGGAATAGCTGAGGAATTAGGATAGAAACCGGCTGAGACTTGAGTAGAAAGGATGAATAAGAAGAAAATCCCGAAAACGAAAAATCTCATCATGTCCAACGAAACAAATAGATACTATAATATTAATCGCAAAGAATGATATTGAGGTTTCTGAGAGAATTAGTGATGGAATCGTTGAAGCTTGTTTGTAATATTGAAGAAGAAGAGGTTGTTTCTGCGTTAGCTCGTCTGTCTTTGACAAACTTTCTTTATTGAAAAAATAGTCAAAAAGAAACTTCTTCCATGGCATTTTCAAAGGTCTCACGAAGAAAAGACTCAAAAAAATTAGTCACAGGCATAACGGTAAACGGGACTGAAAATTATGGGAACGGGTCAAGAACGGTTAATTTGAAAAATTAGATTTACTTTCCAAACAATTTTTGTTACAAAACGAGACAGAGATTTCAGGAATAGGGAACGATACGAGAATTTTGAGACTCAAAATTTACTTAACTATTTTCAAAGATTTACTAAATCGGAAAACTGTGCTATATGTATGGAAAATAGTTTGAAAAATATAAGTAGTAAAAAAAACAAAGAGTATTATTTTAAATTATATAATCAATAAAAAATAACAATGTATAAATGATATACCAATATTCAATACATAAAAATATAAAATTAAAGTGTTAGAATCTGTAACTAAATGACCAACATTACCATTTTTTAACAAAAACACTAGTATATCCATATTAAATCATTTGTATTCATTCAAATATTGTTATATGTTTGATTTTAACTATTTGAAACATATCTAATATTTGAATCTAATATATTTTAGCATTTTGTTCACGTAAACAAATACCCAACGAGAATTCAGGGAATTCCCGAACCCATTCTCGACCCTTTCCCTTACCCGTTTAGATATTATTTTTGAACCCAAACGGAAAATTAAAAATTTTCATTCCCAAAGGAACGGGAATTACGGGACATGAGCGGGACGGGACGAGACAGGAGTTATGATATGCCCAGAGCTACCAAAATTATAGCGTCGTTTTGTTGATAATTAGATATGTTTGGTACATATGTTAGTCGTTTTGTTGATAATTAGATATGTTTGGTACATATGTTAGGTACCGGTTTAAGTTAATTAATATCGATTTGTGTATAGGTTTAGATTCAAGTTTAAGTCTTGGATTGACTGAAGGTGATGGGTAGAGGACTGGTTAAATTCAAAGAGCAAAAACGAAACATGAAAACAAAATGGTTAAAGCAGGCAGAGTTGATTGAATTGAATGTAAGTTTGAATTATTCTTTTATTTGTTTCTACAGAATTTGGTCTTGGTGGAAAAATTCAACGTACAATGTCCACCACCATACATGAGAAATAAAATGACATGTTTGTGAGACTAACCAATAATGATCCTTCTGGGTGGGACATGTAACTCTCATCGGTAACATATGAATACGTCATACATGACTATGAGGTTGTTCTTTGTCCATCCAGATGTTCTATCTAGATGATATGTCTGAATGATGTTATTTTCCTCATCAGAAAACTATATCTCGATGATGCGTTTAGATGATGTAGAATTAAGCTTAAAATCAATAGCTTAGGGAGTAAGTTATCCAATAGATAAGATCAAAGATTAGTTTAGGAGTTATCTAAACTTAAGTTTAGGAGTTATCTAAACTTATCCTATTAGGTTTAGGAAATCTTTTCTTGTCTATAAATAAGGACTTACCAATGTGTGGTAAGACTTGTGAATTATGATTGAGAGTTTAGGTTTTGAGTTATTTTCCTAAGCTATAATAAAGAGAGTTATTCTTCAAATCATTTTTCATACAAGTTATAATCTTTGATCTTCAATTGGTATCAGAGCAAATGTTGAATCAAAGAAGTTTTTTTCGAGTTGTTAGAGAGTTTCGAAAAAAGTAAGTTTTCGAAACATGGAAAATTTACCGATTGTTCCATCCGAGAAGAAAAGAGGTGGAGGATCATCTTCGGTGCATTGCCCTATGTTGAACTTNACAAACTACACCGTTTGGGCTATAAGAATGAAGGTTTGTCTCAAAATCTCAAAGGTGTGGGATGTTATTGAAGAAGAATCAACCGATGTACGATACCCGAAACATTGATTCTTCAAGTTGGTGAGTTAGACACTGCAAAGAAGATATGGGAG
>OVBA01009502.1:0-10461 GCA_900406435.1 Lepidium aucheri | reverse complement strand
TATATTAAAATTAAAACAAATTGGTAATATTATGTAGATAAAGATATTATTTAGAATTAGTTAAAGAATTTTATTAAATATTATCAAATTTTTTTAATTTATTACAAAATATATGAATCTGTTAACGTTACAATTTATTATATATAGAGATTTGGATTAGGAATATCTCAATATAATATTTTTGTTTTTTTTATTGCGTTGACCAATAATATTTAAATTAAGTTTTCTATTAAAATCCAAAAAGTTATTTGTTAGGACAAACAAAATCATATTAAGGTTCTTATCAAAATATGAACAAAAGTTTTATTTTAAAAGAACCAATGAAAATCAAATCTTAATTGGTTAAAGATTTTTTTTTAAACCAGCAAAAATCAAATTTTAATTGGTCTTTATAAACCAACAAAAATTAAATCTTAATTTGGAATCGTTTGAGAATTGTGATAATTGTCCTAGGCAGGTCGGGTTTTAAATAGATGTTGTTTATTAGTTTTCCTATTATGGTTAGGTGGATTGTTTTTAATAAATATCGATTAGGATAAGGATATAATTATGATAATCTCTTAGACGATATAATCTCTTAGAATTAATTAATAAATAATATTTAATCTAGATAATAATAATTAATTAATTAGTTATATAATCTTATCAGAATATAATTGTGTGACAAATATTATCTGATAATATTTCCTAGTAACAATACAACCTAGTAAGAGATACAATTAGGGTTTAATCTCTAAGTTGGAAGTCGGAATATCTTCTTCGCCGTCTGCTGAGGTACACAATTCTCTTTGGTTGAATTGTCGCTATGGTTTCTTCCATCAAAGAGATTTATGTATTTTTCCAACTAGGTTTTTAAAATTCTTCGTTTCAGAGCAATTAGAAGAAACGATACACATAAGGTACAATCTCGATAAACTTCTTCGTCTAGTTTTAATATGTGGCTGCTTTGTTTTTACCAAATCTGTTTGGTAGATGTTAGATCTACTTTTTACTTGCTTTTGATATGCACAAGAGGTTTCATATTCTTTCAAGAGGTTTCTGCATTTGATTTGCATGTAATATTGTTAAAGTTCTCTGGATTGCACTTGAAAATTGAACCCTTAGCGAAAGAATAGTCTCAACTTGAGTCCTTAGCCTTCTTGTCATTTGAAATTTGCGTGTAATTCCTTCTTGTCATTTGCAATTCGTTTCAACTCTATTTTGTAGTCTCAACTTGAGTCCTTAGCCTCAATATGTTTATCCTTAGCCTCAATGTCTTTATCCTTAGCCTTATTGTTAGCTAAATCAATAATTTTTGTTGAAGCTTAGAAATCTGCCACATAAATGGAAGCAAGGAAATGACT
Organism: Lepidium aucheri; assembly: GCA_900406435.1. Taxonomy (NCBI): domain Eukaryota; kingdom Viridiplantae; phylum Streptophyta; class Magnoliopsida; order Brassicales; family Brassicaceae; genus Lepidium; species Lepidium aucheri. Next base: position 9,118 of record OVBA01009502.1, on the reverse strand, counting down.
AATTTGTGGACTCCCTACAAAAGAAATCATACCACAGTGGAAAACGTCCAAACCACGGTGGTGAGTCCTCCCGAGGCAAAGTAAGTTGAGGCTGAATAAGAATAGGAAAGTGATTGTGTGTTTTTTTTTGTTTTCGAACTCTATTTTGATCATCTTTTGTATGTTTTATTTTATATTTATAAATTAATTACTTTTTTCTTCCAAATTAAACATAATATTTTATTTTAAATAAATATTTTAATAAAACTATTTTATAAAATTATTAACATAAAAAATATGAAAGAAATAAAAATTATTAACAAAAAAATGAAATTTTGGAAATTTGCATATGAATATATGGTGTTTACGAAATGCTATTACAACCACCAAAATAGACGCTATTGTAAATCATATTATTGCGTAAAATAAAACGCTATTATATATGAAGATATTAAATAAATATTTTTTATCATGTAATAGGGCATATTTTAGGATTTTATATTTTACATAATATATGTATTCATTTTGAATATTAAATTTTTTTTAAAACATTATGCAACACAAATAAACTGCTGTAATTAACTAAATAATAGGAGAAGCAAAATGCTGTCAAAAAGTTATAAATAAGTATTATTCACCGTTATTAGTAAGTGTTTAATTGCATATACCAAAGCGCTATAATAATGTACGAACTAATAGCATGCAATATTTTCGGTATCAAAGGTGCAAAACTATTTATCGCAGGCGATGAAAGAGTGTGTAACTTCACGCTATCGTATTGATAGATAGCGCTTTTCGGGCGCAAGAAAATGCATTTTTCTTGTAGTGTATATTCATAGAACCTCAAGGTCTGCCACCATTTCGTGGACATGAACATGCTATATTAACTTGTTGCCTGCTACTCCTGCTGTTAGTATAAGACCATATCAGTATCCACCTGCCCGAAAAAAAGAAATGGAAAGACAAGTTAAACAGATGCTTGCTTCAAGGATTATCCGCTCCAGCCGTAGTCCATTCTCCAGTCCCATTTTGATGGTTCCAAAAAAAGGACAAAACATGTCAGTTTTGTGCTGATTTCAGAGGTCTCAGTCATGTGACAATCCCATATAAGTTTTCTATTCCTGCAATTTAACAATTGCTTGATGAATTACGAGGGTCTTGTGTGTTTTCAGAACTCAATTTGAAGTTAGGATACCACCAAATCCGTATGAAAGAATCAGACATTGAAAAGACGACTTTCTGGATTGTGGATGGTCACTATAAGTTCGTGGTCATGCCTTTTGGCTTGACCAATGCCCCAACTACATTCCAGAGGCTTATGAAAGATATATTCAGACCATTTTAAGGCAGTTTGTTCTCATCTTCTTTGATGATATTTTTGGTTTACAACACTTCTTTGAACCAACATGTTGATCATCTTCGACAAGTGTTCCAGATTTTAAGGAGCAGAAGTTATTTGCTAATCAAAAGAAGTGTTCTTTCTTACAAGATAAGATTGATTATCTCGGGCATACCATCACTATAGAGGCCTTTCTACTGATCCAAGTAATATAGAAGCAATGCTTAATTGGCCAACACCAAATAATATGAATGCTTTGAGAGGCTTCTTGGGATTGACTAGGTATTATAGAAGATTTGTTTGCTATTATGGTTCTATTGCTAAACCACTAACTGATTTATTGAAGAAAGATCAATTTGTTTGGTCTATTGCAGCTCATTTGGCGTTTGAAAATTTTAAAAAGGCGGTGATGGAAGCTCTATTCTTAGCTTTACCTAATTTTTCTACTACCTTCATTGAGGAATTTGATGTCTCAGGTGTGGGTTTAGGTGCAGTCTTAATGCAAAATAACGATCCATAGCTTATTTCAGCCATGGATTTACTGAGAGAGAACACAAGAAGCCAATTTATGAACGTGAGTTGATGGCTATAGTTCTTGCGGTGTTGAAATGGAAACACTATCTATTTGGTAGGCGGTTTATTATTTGTACAGATTAAAGGAGCTTAAAATACTTATTGGACCAATATGAGATTTCAATGGAGTATGAGCGATGGTTAACTAAGTTGTTGGTGTATGATTTCTCAATCGAATACAAACCTGGCATTGAGAACAAGGCATTAGATATTTATCACGTTGTATAGCACAATCTGACCAGTTAGGTTCGCGTTCCTTGTTGGCACTTACCGTTCCAAAATCTTTGGATTTGCAGAAACTGTACCAGGAATTGGACTTTAATACTGAGACTCAAGGGTTCAAATTGCAATTGGCGACATGCCAATTGTCTACTTCTCATTATTCTATAAGAAATGGTCATCTGCACTACAGAACAAACTCCTCTTTCCTCGTGAGTCTTCTTTTATCCCTCTTTTGTTATCTGAATATCATGCTTCAATTATGGGAGGCCATGCATGTGTGTTGAAAACACTAAAGAGATTACAATTGCAATTTCATTGGAAGGGGATGAAATTGTCTTTGGAGAATTACATAGCTGAATGTTCCACCTGTCAAACTCATAAGTATATTACTTTGAGTCTTGCAGGTTTGTTGCAGCCTCTTCCAATACATGATCAGGTGTGGTCACATATCACCATGGATTTTATTGAAGGAATACTCTCTCCTTTGGCCCGAATGTGATTCATGTGGTAGTGAATCGTTTAAGTAAGTTTGCACACTTCATTGGTCTACTTACCCATAAAATGCTGCATATATTGCCTCTAAATTCACAAAGAAATTTGTCAGATTGCACGATACCCTAAATCTATTGTAACAGATTTTAGAGTGCTTTTTGGAAGGAATGTCATCGTTTAGCTCAAACAAAACTTCGCTTTACTACTGCATATATTCCAGAATTAGATAGTCAATTAGAAGTGGTAAATCGAACATTAGAAACTTATCTTCGATGTTTTACATGAGCACATCCGAAGAAGTGGTTTACATTCTTGTGTTGGGCAGAGTTCTAGTGTAATTCCTCTTACCACACTTCATTACATGCTACTTCGTTTAAGATCATTTATGGTCGTGAAGCACCACCAATTGTTCCTTTTAAGTATGGTTCCACAACTAACTTTGAATTGGAGAAATCACTGCATGAACGTGAACTGATGCTCTAGGAGGTTAGAATGATCTGCATCATGCTCAAGAAGTGATGAAGAACTCATCACGTAAGCATCGCATGGATCTCGAATTTAAAGCAGGAGACAAGGTTTATCTCAAGCTTCGACCTTACAGACAACAGTCTGTCATGAAACATACTTGCCTGAAGCTTACAACTCGATATTATGGGCCATTTGAAGTTCTAGAGAGGATTGGCAATGTTGCTTACGGGCTAGCTTTACCTTAGTCTTCAAGGATTCACCTTGTCTTTCATGTCTCGTTTCTTAAACATGTTCTCGGCTGCAATCACACGGTAAATCTTTTACCCAAAGCTTTGAATGATGTTGCTGAGTTTGTGCTAACTCCTCAGGATATTAGAGATACTCGTTATTCTAACAAATGAGTTTTGGAAGTGCTCATTGATTGGAAAGGGTTGCCTAGTCATGAAAGTAGCTGACTGTCTATGAGAGACTTTCTCCATTAGATTCCTCACTTTAAGCTTGAGGACAAACTTACTTCAATGGGAGGGTAATTGATTTGCCTTGGAGACTCTTCACTCATAGAAGAAGGCATGGGAATCAAGCAACTGATGTGGTGCAGCAATAGCCATCGATTTGAAGACTTGAATTGTGACTTGGGTAAATGAACGGTCTTAGATCACTTTGTTAGTTGCTTTACTTTTCTGTTATTGGAAACTAAGATATAAAAGAAGGAAGTATCGGCTTTTGATACTCATTCAGGCGTCTGTTAAATTTGTAAATTTATCCTTTCATTGATTCACAATACTATACAGAGAGATTCAAGAATATACAGAGTGATTCTTTATAGTTTTATAAAAATCTCTTATCAATGTACTAGTCACACATATCAATACAGTATATCATGCAAGTCCAAGTATCGACCAAAACCTTCCTGCACAATAGGAAAGAAGATTTAACAGTCGGAGAAAATCTATATAATGTAATGAAGCCAGCAATGTAAAACAAAGTCACTTATAAAATTGTAAACATGTGTTAAAGAAGTATTCTCGTAAATGAGAATCCTCGATCAACAACAATAAAAAGTCAAGCAGAAACATATCTCTCCATTGAGCGCAATAACGGGTTCCTCTTTCTGGGAGTGCTTCATAGTCTTCATTAGCATCAACAATACGTACAGGAGGATGTTTTCTATGGTGTTCACGTTTTCTATTGTATTCACGTATCTGTAAGTTTATAAAAGAAATTAAATGATTGCAAATTGGTTACTGAACATTTTACACATGAAACCTAACAACTTGAATCTTATTTATGGCATGCACTCTACTTAGATACAAAACCCAGTTTACCCACAAAAAGTATACAGTTTCATATTATTCTGCAAAGCAAAGCTTATGCAGCTTGTCAAAATTGTTGAAAGAACAAAATCAACACAATTTCACTAACATATTTTACGAGATTCTTAATTTCCATCACCATTCTATAAAAAAAGTTAATAGTTAGCTAAAACTCCCATTCTCAATAGAAAGATAGCTATTTAAAGCTAGCTGCTCCATCTTAGAAATTATACCTAGAGAAATAATATAAAATCAACTTCTTGGTACAAAGAATTACAGGAAAATGACAAAATATACCAAAATTTCATTTTGAATGAAAAATATACCTCAATTGATTCATCTTCAAAAATAATCTATGAGGGTAGTGTATTTATAATTTTACCCTTAATGACCAAACAAAAAACCTAGAAACGCAATTACCTTTACACCCTTCGCAGATATTGTAGACTTCACATGAAATCTATTTGGAGAAGACTTCATTTGAAGTCTTCTAGTTACAAGAGAATACTTCATTTGAAGTCTTCTCCTTAATTATATATATAATTTGAAATTAAAATACTAATTACTATTGTATTCTTATAATTTTGATTACAAAATCTAATAATAAACAAATATGAAAGATTAAAAATGAAAATTCGCTAAAACATAGTCAAATAAAATCAACAAAGATCAAACCACAAAGTTAATAAATAAACAATGTCATAGTTTAGGGTAATAATATATGGTAATCATGTGGGATTTCTAAATTTTATATTTGAAATGTAGAAATGGAATAAAAGAGGTAAATTTTGCATCTCTCCTTATTAAAATGAGTTTAGTGAGTTTATTGAGGTCAATCTAAAAAGCAATAAAAATTGAGTTACTGTTTAATTTTTCTCGTGAAAACTTAAAATAACTTACATTTATTTCCGTTAAAAATTAAAGCAAGTTAGGTTCTAATTTAAGCCTCGCCCATTTGGTCTATTACAAGAATCAGTAAGGCCCATTTCAAAATTCAATTTATAGTTCGCTCATACATACAATTATTTGTGTCGCCTTAAACCTACTAACAATCAGAATAATTACGAAAAAGTAAAATAAAGTTATTGGCGAAATCATATGTTATCTCGGAAAGTAGTTACCCTCCACTACACACGTTCCATGTAATCCTCAGCCTCATCAACTTATTTTTATTCCCATGATCACCATCTTGTCTTTCCAATATCGCTTTATATTCTTCATCGCTTATCCTCACAACACAAATCTGTTCCAATCAAACTTTTCTTATCAAAAAAGAATAAAAAACATGGCAACCAATTGGCAAGAATTCAATGGTTTGGTACTTTTCAAAAATTATCCTGGCATAACATTTTTCAGTTCACTCAAGCCGTTCAAAACAATGTGGACAGACAAAGCAACGATTCTGCATTCGTGGAGACAGATGGTGAATCTCTTGAGTTGATGAAATTGTAAGTAAAACAAATGGTTAGATTATGTATTCTAAAACAACAAACAAAATTATACTGAGTTGTGATTACATCTTAATTGACAGGGAGCCAGAATTGGAGCAGTGGTCATAAGAGGGCAAGTTAATAAATATGCCAACATATTGAAGGTCGGACAATGGAAGATAATCAAAACCTTCTTATTACAAAGTGTACGACCAATATCGACCATCCAACCTGATGTACAAGATATGTTTCATCCAGACGACCACATTTTTGATCTGTGACTCTAAATCTAACGAATCGTTTATTAGAATGGCAAGATTCGATGAGATTCTGTCTGGTGAACTAAAGAAGAACTTCTTAATTGGTACATTATGTTATTAATACTGAATAATGTGTTGTTTGTAAACTATATGATCTATACTTATATAATTCTCTATACATATGTGATGTTTTCCTGCAGATGTTGTTGGTCAGATTTTTACTATTGGTGAGATGGTGGACGTTGATGCTCAGGGGAAACCAACACCTGAAATTGAATTTGCCATGAGAGATAATGAGTAAGTGTTACGACTTTAACTTAATATATATATATATATATATATTACATTATGTAACGTCGATATACATTTCTTTTCACGTTATATTCAGGGAAAATAAAATTGGTTGCACACAGTGAGGAAAATTTGCTGAGGAAATAAATGGTGCATGCCAAAATTCGAACAACCACAATGTGTATTGTATGATTCAGTTTGCTAAAATTTATGAGTATCAGGATATTTTCAAAGTTTTAATTGTATAATTGTTATTTAACCTCACATATACCTTATGGGTTCAAGTTCTAACAAAGTTATTATTTACACAAAATGTTTAACCACAAAAGAGAAGCATATGCAATGCTTCCATTGCGTCAATATTGAGCACTGATGAATCCATTCCGAAGATAAAACATTTTAAGACTCTGTTAAGTTCTACCCATTTTGGACTATTATAACTGTCTTTGAAATCTATATTTAGTTACTAAACCTATTAACATTACAGATTTCCTAATGAAGCTCTCAGTCTTACTTCGATGTTCTCTAAAACAACCTCTCGGGAATTAACCTATGCTAGCGAGGACTACTACCTTTAGTTTCCTGCCAAACTGTTGCTGAACTTTTGGAAACCGAAGAAGTATGCTCAAAGGTTATTTTACTTTGATTTTTAGGGAAAAAAATTACTTACATATATATACATGTTGCTTTATAACTCTTTCAGGTCGGCATGTGCCGTGTCCTATGTACGATAAAAGAAATTGATACTGATCTTAGGTGATTCTATTTTGGATGCAAAAAATGTCACAAGAAGGTTTACAGAGAAAACCCTATTGACAACAATCTTGCTTTGACTAATCAAAGTCCAAAATTTTACTGTGATAAGTGCAAAGGGTATTGCATGTATGTTGGTGTAAGGTAAATTCTATTTATAATTTGATTAATTACTATAAAGGGCTTCTTCAAATTGTTATATTCAATAAATTGATTGCATATCTATGTTCAAGTTTAAGCTTCACGTTCAAATTAAGGATGACACTGCTGAATCAAGGTGTATGATGTTTGAATGAACATGTAGATAGTCCTTTGAATCATGATATGTGTTTTATCCTACATTTTCTTCCGTTGAAACTATGTTGTTCACATATTATGATCCAGACTGTTCTACAGTTGACAAACAGTGATGCAACATTTGAAAAAGGAAATGATATGTGAGACAAAGAAGCTTATTTTCGATCCTTCAAAGGTAAAGCAAGAGAATGGTGCAAAAGTGAAGAAGGAGAACTAATGTATCGATTATCTTCTATGTAGTTCTACTAAGTTCAGTTTGTTACTTGCCTATGTTTTATTTTTGTTAACTTTGGTACAATTTCAGTTTGTCTCAAAGCAAGGTTAATGTCTTTATTTAATGAAAACTACGTTTTTATTTAAGTTAATATTTAAGAGTCATTGTCCTTTATTCTTTAAACTCTAATGAGTTAATATTTGGCATAATCTCTATTTGTTAAAGCATTCTTTGTCCTTTATTCTTCTAACTCTAGTGAGTTAATATTTGCCTAATCTCTATTTGTTAGAGCATTCCTGTTAACCTGAATGCATAAATGCATTTGAAGTTTAAATACCCACATAAACTATCAATCAAGACATATGAAGAAGATAACTTACCTTTGTTTTTTTCCTCCATTACATTTTCCCCCCAAATGATTTTCCTTTTGATCTTGAGTTAATTTTACTTAATTTGTATGTCATTGGATATAAATCTTAAATAAATAAAATAAATGACTGAAGGTAGCTGTTCAATGAGTTATAAATACAAGGATATAAGTTAATGTAGACTCATCTTATCTTGTGTTATGCATTCCATATCCTCAAAAAAAATGATCTACTCCTGATGTTGAATCATTTTTTTGACTCTGCAAAGAAATAGATATTAATATTAGATCTAAAGATGTAGATATCACTATAATTTAGATGACTATGCAACTTAAATACAATAATGTTGTCTAAGGGATTGAAATATTTATTATGACCATTTCAAAAGTTGGAGAACTCCTCTCTCCCTTGCTTGCATTATTCTTCTTCCTCCTCAGAGAACCTTTCAATTTCCTTTACTAGCCCATCACCACCTCCCATGAATGAGTTACACCCATGTACTTAGTCTCATTCTCCTCTTGCATCAACAATATCTTCATCATATTTTTCCAACTCCACTTGCTCTGCTTCATATATCTGTTCACCTTTCTCCTACCACTGCTTTTTCAAAAAGTAAAATTTTCAAAAAATGGTTCTCAAACACATTTAGCTTCTTCTTTCCCATAATACTCAACCCTTTTCTTAGATCCACCTTTGTTTGTTAAATGGATGAAAATTGTGATTTTCCTTTGTAGGTTTAGATTCACCTTTTCTTAGATTCGCTTATTTTTACTTTCTCTTTGTTGTACTAAAAGAGAGTGTGATGGTTAGGGCAACGAGCGATCGTGATGAGGCTATGTTCAAGGCGGCCTTGATGAAGCGTCCACCGGATCCGCTGATAAGTGTGATTTTTAATGGTTTTAGAGTACTATTTTAGGTTGTTTTGTATCCATTTAGCTAGTTTTCCTTGCATTTAGNAGTTTTGCACTTTTTGCATTTGCATTTGGAGTTTTGGAGTTTTCCTAGGTATTGGAGCAAAAAGGAGCATAAAATGGAGCTAAAATATCGGAATAAGCTGCTAATGAGAAAAAGTTGCTCAACACTTGGATCGCTACCTCGCGGTTCGCTGGCGAGGATCAC
>OVBA01009501.1:0-10465 GCA_900406435.1 Lepidium aucheri | reverse complement strand
TAAATAAGTTGATAAATAATAATATTTATTATATTATTAATATTAGAAATTGTGTGATTGTTTGTTATTAGGATAATTGTCTGAATATATTATATAAAAAGAGACAGATGGTCTGAAGTGGGCCAACGGGAACGCTTCAGCCCAAAAACTGCTGACAAGCTAGGAAGGATCAAACTCTGGGCTGTGGTCTCCCAAACAAGTGCCTTAAACCATCTAGAGGGTGGTGGGCCATTATGTGTAGAGTTAGCTGCTACGGCGGACTGACATGTTTGGTATAACTTGTTGAAAAACACAAGTTGTATATGTTTGCTTTCCGTGTTACGATAGATTTTCTTTCATTAAGCTAGAATTTTTAAAGTCTCAGTGGGCAGAAGTGATCTCCTCACTAAGTATTTTATACTCACCCCTCTTTATTTTCCCTTTTTCAGGAATTTTGAACAAGATTTTTGGTGTCGATCGATTTTTCAAAAAATGTATTTTTGGCAAGCCCAAGGAATAACACCGTGTCTCTCAAGATCGAAAGCGGGGTGTTACAGAAATTCTCTCAGTTTTAAACACGTACATAACAGAGCATCTTACAGAAGCCAAAGAAGTTGTTGAGAAGGAAGTTGTCTCGAAGTTGCTTCCTAGTGACCTAATCGTCGTGATTGTTGAAATCGGAGAGTCTTCAAAGTTGGGTGAAGCAGATTTGGCCTTGCGAGAAGCTTTAGCTTCCCGAGTTAATCCCAACGATGTTGCTGCAGTTGGGACCAAAGATCATCCTCAGGTTAGTATACAAGATTTTGAACTCGTCACTGTCCAAATTCGGGGTTTCAATAATTATGGTTTGAATGACTATGTTTTTTTTTCCAAAGGTTGCCCATGGGAAGAAGCCGGAGGAAGAAGTGCGTGATGGCGATGAGCATATCAATATTGACAAGTAGATTCTAGTCATCTTGCTCTTTTTATTTTGTTCTTGTTGTTAGTCTCACTATTTGGACGTTTTTTTTTGTTTTGATGTCAGATTTGGTCCCACTCGTTGGGATTTTGTAAAATCTTTTACTTGCATCAATGAAATGAAATATTTTCGGCTATTTGTCCTTCTAATGATATTGAGTATTATGAAGTTAAAACTTGAGAAAAACATAGTTTCAAGTGAAAAAGCTAGGTTTCGACTTAGGATTACGAGAAAATAAGTCTGGGGTAATTGTGAGAATTATATCTTGTATTGCGAAAAATCTTTCTTGACTTATTGTGAGAATTAGATCTCGTATTGCGAGAGCTTAGTCTCGATTTATTTTCTGAGAAATACAAGAACTTGGTCTTGGTTTATTGCGAAAACTAGATCTTGTAGTTAAGGGATAAATCCTACTGTTTGGCCCTTAATAAGAATAAATCTTGTAGGCTCTTTTATGTTTTGCGAGGTTGTGCTCAGCGATATTTTAAGACTCATCTTAGAGAGTATGGTCTCACCCATTGAGGTTTTAAGACTCGGGAAAGTTTTGTAAAATTAGGTTCAGCAAGGTTTTAAGATTCGGCTTAGAGAATATGGTCTCAGTCGGCAAGATTTTAAGACTCGAGAAAGTTTTGCAAGATTAGGCTTGATTAGATTTTTAAGACTCGGCTTGAGTAGAGCGAGATTTCAAGAATCAGCAAGATTTTAAGACTCAACTTAGGGAGTAGGGTTTTTGCTTTTTCTAGAGATTTTGTGACTCGACGAAAGTTTTGGGAGGTTTCAAACTTAGCGAGATTTTAAGACTCGCTCAGAGAGTAGGGTCTCAGTCGCTATGAAATATGTATAAATATTTCTCTCTCTTTTCGCTGTGTCGAGATGGCAACATTATAAGTTTTTTATTACGTTTTAGCTGTACTTGAAGGCTACCTAAGTACCCCAAAGGGATCAAGCCAAAAATCATAGTTTTGGTTACATAATTAAAATGTTAGAGGGGGATCAAGGAGTGATGCAAAGGGCACTGAGATGGCGCAGATTTAGCAGCAGTTAATAGATTTCTAACTGCGTGGAATCATCCCGCCTTACATTGTTGCGATTTTGTAAACTTCAGGTTTTACTACCTTGCAGATTATGCAAGGTCCTTTCCAATTGGTGTCGAGTTATCCTGCGTTAAGTTCAGATGTGTTTTCGAATACTTTTCTGAGTACGAGATCTCATTCGGTGAAATTTTGACCTCAGACCTTCTTGTTGTAGTACCTTGCGGCCGGCTGCTGATAGTTTAAATTTTCATCTGTTGGGAGTTGCACCCTATGAAGAATCGGCACACTAGCTTTGGTGGGAGCGAATGCTTCAATCACATGAGATAACAAGAATGGGGTTCGATCCGTTGAGCATTTTAGAGTTGTTTGATGTGACTAGAGTACTCCATCCAATTCGTCAGCCCAATTACCTTTCCTTTCACCGAGACGCTTCTTAAGTCAATTTAAAATCTGCTTGTTAGTAGCTTCAGCTTGTCTATTTCTTTGCGGGTTTGTGGTGTTGCCTTGCTAACTCGTATATTCTACTTGGCACAAACAAATGTTAACTCTGAGATGAACTGTGATCCATTATCTGTGACTATTTTGTACAGTAGACCATGACGACATATGATGTTTTCCTAGACAAATTTCACGATGTCTTTTTCCTTGATTTTAGAATAAGCTTCAGCTTCGACCCACTTAGTAAAGTAGTTGGTCATTACAAGCATGGATTGTTTTTGCTGAGATGATGGTAAAGGTCCTACTATGTCCATTTCCCAGAGCATGAATCGATAAGACATTATGGACGATGTCAATTCTTTGGTTGGAGCACGAATTAAAGGACCATGTCATTGACACTGCTCTTATTTTGTTGCATACTTATCACAACCTTGGGCCATGGTTGGCCAATAGTACCTGAGAGTCTGAATTTTCTTCACTAAGGATCGTCCACCTAAATGGTTGGCGCCTACTTGATGTGTGTGATTTTCGATGCTTTTGGATTCTTATTTAGGTCACTTTGCAATCATCTAGATAGATTTTCCTTGTACTTAGGACCGTTTAGGCTTGTTTTGCACTTTTGCTTTTGCATTTGGAGTTTTGTAGTCCGTTCAGGTAAAAGGAGCAGAAAAGGAGCAAAAATGGAGTTAAAGAGCATTGGAGCAGCTGCTAGAATATCTAAGTGAACAACAATCAAGAAGGATCGTGTACCCTTGGATCGCTACCTCGAAGCTTGTACGCGAGGAATACCAGAAACACCCCAACGAAGGCCACCTCAAGGACTTGCCTCAATCCATCTACCGCGAGGGAAGACCGGTGCAAAACAAAGACTCACCCCCTTTCAAGTCAAGGATCATACTCGATGCAACGACTCAGAAAAAAACCGTGAGGAAAAAGAAATAAAGTGCTCCTCGTAGCCCAAGCTCGCGCAAGAACTCCGAGAGAAACTTCACAGACCACCTGGTTGACCGACTTAGGTCGGTTTGACCATTCGGGCTATGAGAATGACCCTATGAATACCTCTCTAGTGACCCTTATGTCATTATTTGATGTTTTAGTCAAAAAATACTCTATCTTTTATTGTTTTTTTAAGCTTGCTTTAAAGGTTTGTGTACTCTTTAATGGTTATTGATGAAATGATTTAGTAATTTTCTTGCTTGCTATACTTTTTTGTTCTTGCTTTTAGTTTTTCTTCTTTAATGATTTCATCAGAATCTACCCTATTCCTCATCCCTCTTGAAATTAGGAGCGAGTAGATCCATTTGGATCTCAAGGATGGGGAGATCGGAGGTGAAATCGTTGATTTCCTCGCCTAGCTAACCGATCGATAACTCTGATATCTTCTAGTAAGGCCGAACTTAATGCTTATCTCTTCCTGATCAGCTGAGATCTGAGTCGGGTCATGACCGAAAGCTAGTGCTAATGGAAATGAAGGTCTCGATCCATACTAGAGATGGCTTGATCCACTGAAGAGAGATCTAGCATGCGGATTGGTCATTAGACTACTTGGGCCAAGTTTTATGTGTCCGGTTTGGTGAGATCACGGCGAGAGCCAAATGGATCAGCCGATCTGGATCGAGATCCTCTCTTCGAGAGCGAGCCGATCTAATCAATCTCCCGGTCTAGAGATCGCTTAAAGAAATACATCAAGGGGGATCGACGAGTTCATTGCTGATCATCTCCCAATTCTTTAGATCTACCTTTCTCGTTTACTTGAACCCTTAAATTCAAATTGCACTATGTTTTATATCATCTTCTCTATTTTACTGTTCACTTGTTCTGTATAATTTTTGTCTTTAGCCTATTTTGTCCTTTGTGCTAGTTTGCTAGTTTAGTATGATTGAGATCTATCATTGTGACAAGATGTTTAGATTGACTTGACCTAGAACGTGGTCATAGGCAGATTGCTAGTGAGCTATTTCGATACTCAATGATTTGATAGAAGGAAACCACAAAAATCTCTTTATCAAATTGGCATCGTTGCTAAATCGGAATCTTGCTTGTTACAGTCTATAGTCTATTCGTTTTAGGATCAAGTTGCGTGTTTACTGCTTTGATTACTTGTCTTTGCTTCAAAGCGCTTGGATCTTTAAGAACCAAGCTTAAACCATATTGACAAGTTATTGTTTCTGTCTTTGCAGACCTCGCAGGTTCTCCTCGACGTCTGAACCCAAGGACAGACTCAGAACCTTCAACCTCATCCTTAACTCCTGCGAGTTAGGCGAGAACTCAGACCAGCTGACCAGTTGATTCAAACGCGTTCGAAGGGCTCTCACAACCTTCAGCAACTCATCGATAACATTAATCTGCTTCCTCGTGAACAACATACAAGAATGCAGCAGCCACGGCCTGATCTGGACAACATAACACCTTGCACGACCACGGATAGAACACCACCGTTACCTAATGAAGCAGCCCACAGGCGCGGGTACACACTCAAGCTCGCCACCCTTGCTACATTGGTGCGAGCGATGCTCCGAGTATTCATACTGAATGGAACGGGATCCAACCGCCGGTGATCCAAAATAATAACTTTGAGATCAAGAGTGGATTGATCTCCATGGTCCAAAACAACAAGTTTCACGGCTTGCCCTCAGAGGACCCCCTCGACCACCTCAACGAGTTTGAGAGACTCTGTACTCTTACTCGCATCAATGGAGTGAGTGAGGACGCACTGAAACTACACCTCTTACATTTCTCTCTTGGAGACAGAGCCCATCAATGGGACAAGCACCTACCCACAGGCACCATAACCACTTGGTCGGAATGCAAACGCCTATTCCTCACAAAGTTCTTTTTTAATTCGAGAACAACCAAGTTGACGAACAACATCTCCAACTTCGTGCAACAAAGCACCGAGTCGCTTTCCGAGGCATGGGACTGATACAAAACATATCAGTCTCAATGTCCACATCACGGTTTCCTAGAAGACACTATCCTCAGCAACTTCTACCGAGGAGTCCATCCGAGGATCTGTATGTTTCTTGATACCGCAAGCCATGGTAATTTTCTACAACAGGAGATCGCGGAGGGGAGAGCACTTATTGAGAACCTCTCCTTAGCTGATGGTCAATATGGCGAAGAGTATGACCAAGCTGTACATAGTACCTCTGAATCTGATAAATCACGCAAAGAATTGAAGCAATTACACGAGAAGTTGGACAAGCTGCTTATGGTCCATACAAAGCAAGTGAATCTCGTAGAGGATTAGCAGTTACAAGAAGAAGAGGATGAACAAGTGGAAGGAATTTGCTTTGTCCAAAATCAACGTGGATCCAAGCCTTGGGTGAACTACAAACAAAACCCAAACTTGAGCTATAGAAGCACAAATGTAGCAAACCCACAAGATCAAGTGTATCCACCAAAGCAAAGAGCATGGATCCCAAAAGAGCAATGACAACAAAGTCTAAAACCGGTACCGATCGCCACACAACAACAATCCGCACAAGAAGTTCACGTGATGTGATGAACATGCTTCAACAAATACTCCAATGCCAAACGGCTCAACAAACAAAAAGCAATAAGAAGTTTGGAGAGGTACATAGTCGCATTGACACTACTTACAATGATCTCAATTAAAAATTTGAGACACTCAATGCGAGATTGAAATATGTGAAAAAAAATCAAGCTTCATCATCAACAAAGACTACCGGCCAACTTCCCGGGAAAGCTGTCCAAAACTCCAAGGAATACACGGCCCAATCTATCACTCTTCGCACCGGTAAAGTGCTCCCACCAGTGGTTCAATAGAAGGAACACGCCGAGGACAGTGTGATTCAAGAAGGGGGGCAAACAAATCAAGGAAACAACCAAACATGAACAACTCGGGGATACACCTCGCAGGCCAGTGCCGTGAGGAGAGGTGGATGACGGTCTAATTATTGAAAAAACTGCTAATCCTACACAACTAAGGAAGATCCCTCGCACGCCTGAGCTGCGATGAGAAGAACCTGATAGTCCAAAGTAGATTACAAAGGAAGGAGTTGCACCTGTGGTAGCTACCAAAGCTAAAGCACATTTCCCCTCAAGATTGAAGAAGAATCAAGTTAAGAAGCAAAGTGTCCTCTTCGACAAAAAAATGAGTGGTATTGAGCTAAAAATACCCATCTTGGATGCTTTTGATTTAATTCCTCAATACAAAAAGTTTTTGAAAGATACCCTAAAGGAAATAGAGGAAGAATGCATGGCGATTGGGACTCAAACATCTGGATCAATCTTGATACCAATCTTGCCGCATCAAAGGAAAAGGCTCATTGCGGAAAATTGGATGACCCGGGTAGTTTTATACTTCCATGTGTTGTGGGACACTTGACGTTTATCAACTGCCTGTGTGATATTGGGGCATCAATTAGTCTTATTCCACTAACCACTGCTAAAAAATTGGGATATTCCAAGTTACTGCAAGATATCGCTGGTCCTCGCAGACAGAACCACCAGACGACCGAGGGGACTACTCGAGGATGTTCCTGTGAACATTGGTAATATTCTTGTCCCAACATATTTTGTGGTTTTGGAAATGGACGAAGAACCTACGGATCCGTTACTATTGGGTAGACCGTTCTTGGCATCAGTTGGAGCATTGATCGATGTAAGGAACATGACTTTAGAGTTGAAGGTTGGAGACACTGTCTGTTATATTTGACCTACCATAAACGGACAGTGTTTTGAAATCGAAAGAACCATTGAGGAAATGACCAAGGAAGTCACCGAGGGAGCTCTGGTTTCCCTCACAAACCCATACTAGAGAAAGTGTGGAGAGTCAAGCTTGTGACTCTAAACAAGCCCACTTGGGAGAGAATTCCATGTCTATCCTTTACTTTTAAAACTTGTTTTAATTTTGTTTAAAACCGTTTTAGTTTTTATTTTGTTTTGTAGAACATTTTTCTTTTTATCTTTGTTATTATGGGTATTTGGTATGCCTATCTGCATCTCAGGTACAAAGGGACCTAGAACATCATCATGGCAGCAGTCTTGGCAAGTTAGATGAAATGATACCCCCAACAAGCCAAGAACCAGCCTGCCTCGCATATAATCCTCGGAGGCAAAGGGGCGAGGAATGACATGAATTTGGCAAGGAACCAGTATCCCTTAAGGCACAACACCGAGGAAGGTGTGCGAGTAGTGTTCACATCGCCTTGAACACCACTCATGGACCTACTTGCACACCTTAGTATCCTTATAAACAGAGTTCTAGCCAAATAAATTTTGATTACGTTTGGAACACACCTATTATTCAGTGAATTCTTGAATCTGAGCTTAATCATATGGATGCCTAACACTAAGCTGATCTTGTTATTGTGGCTAGTTGTTCATATTTTATAGATATTGTCAGAAGCAGGGAATTAATCAAGACTCAGAACAGTCAATGGGCAGAACAACAAGAGCAGTTCAAGCTTGGTTTTTCTGAATGGGTATTCAAGCTGCGACTAAAAGGAGCGAGGCATCAGGCTATCGGTTACAAAGGAACAGTAGGTTGTCTTGATTCCAGCTCATCAAGTTGGGCCCACGAGCTAACAACATTAGCTAAAATCAAGGAACGGTCAAATCTTGGTCAGACAAATCGGACGGCTGAGTTTGCCCAAGATTTCAAATTTGAAATCAAGGGTTGGGATTGGGTCTACAGCGAGGACGAACCGCAAGGTGGCATGGGAACCGAGATGGTCTCCTCCTTCCTTATTTGTCTCCGAAAAAACCCTAAAAAGCCTATCTTTAAATTGAAATTCTCTCACCTCAATCCCTCATTCGCTCTCAAGCTCGCTAAACAAAAACACTCTCTTCTTTTTGCGCCGGAAAATTGATTGGAGTAAGAGGAAGATATCTAGTTCGAGAAATTCTAGCGAGTTCAAGTTCTCTGGGTTAAGAAACCTTACTCTCACAAACCTTAAACATGTCTTCAAGGGATAAGCGAAAGAGCAAGAAAATCCGCAGCAAGTTCATGCAAGATGTGCGGAGAGTTGGGCGGAAAGAGATGGAGGCGGGATTGGAGGATTCGTCGATGATTTGTACAGAGAGAGATCCTGAACCCAGGACTCGCTGTTTATTGTCCAATCAGACGGCAAGGACGAGATGGTTTATAAAAAGAAGAAAGAAGCTCCGGTCAAGAACACGGCGAGGAAGTCGGTGGGTGAACCAATGGATTGGAGGTTTGTGCAAACTCAACACAGTGACGAAAACTCTGCACAAGAGAAAAAGAAAGGATAGCAGATCGCCTCACCATCCACAAGTGAGGACAGTGATTCAGACAGCAGCGATTACGGTTAGGCCTTGCCGATGGATGTCGTGTATGAGCGCGAGGACAAGAGGATGACCAGATCTGAGCTGGAAAGAGGGAAAAAACAACGAAGTACTAGGAAGATATTGAAGAGTTAAATCGAAGCGGTTACTCAGAGAAAGAAGCGAGGGTAGCCTACAAGGAGAGACAAACGGACAAAAAGGGGAAGGCCGCAAGGAAAGCCAACAACTCCGATCAAGCATACGAAGCTCTTAGCATGATGGATATCAGGGGAACATATTTTCCAAATATTAGGACCATGAATAGGCTGAACATCACCGAGGATGTGGATAGGATCTTCAGCTCCCTGGGGATCAAGATATCAACGTACAACATGGCGAGTTCCTATATTGAGGAATTTTTGCAATTCCTAGCAACCGTGGATCTCCGGGTGTATTCAGAAAATGTACCCAAATTGATGGAAAAGAATGGAGCCGGTTACATAACGTTCACGGTATATGACAAGCTCTATACTGTGATGTTCAAGCAAATGGATAGGATCTTTGGCTTATCGTCTGGAGACTCGGTGTACCCAGAAATTGGAGATAAGGAGACCGATGAGGTTTGGAATATGTTTTCGGGTTGTGGGAACTATGACTCATCAACAAGTAAGAGGAAATGGATCAGGAACCCCGCCATCAACTGCGCAAGGAGAGCCATCGTAAACGTACTTTTTGCTAGACCCTCAACCTCGCCAATCAACCTCAGAGAAATACAGATGATGGTCATGGCGATGAAAAAAATAGTGGGCACTACTCCAAGCGGCATGCATATTGAAGGAGATGATGGGAATTCCGGTTGTCGTTTGTCTTGGCTAAGTGATTTCTGACTTACCGAAAGCAAGCGATGACACAAGGGAAGAGGAACCAGTAAAGCCATCTACATCGGTGGTGTGGTTACCTAGATTTTGGAGGTATGCGGAGTGCCATTGAACACGAATAGTGAGAATTGGGTTGAACCTCAATTCATGGACCTGAAATACCTCCAAGGAACAAGCCTCTTTGATAAAGGGGAGTTTGAAGGCCGAGTCGTGTACAAATTTGACCACCCGGAGAAGAGAAATGCTAGAATCGCTCTCCTTTTCCCTGAATACACCTAACTCAACGCAAGAGATAATGTGACCTTCATTCCACCTCTCGCATCTCTCCTCGGTGAAGACCCACAAGGATAGCAACCCCATCAAGCCGAAGAGGAAGTAAATGAAGAAGAGGTCGATCCAGAATCCTACCTGTTCAAAGAGTTCACTAAGAAGAATCAACGTACCGCAACCAAAGAAGACCACAAGCGCATCGGAAAGCTCCAAAAAATTGGGAAAGTGGTTGCTAAAGAACGTGAAAGGCTTTGCAAAAGAAAAGGAGGAGTAGCACAGCGAGCGATTGGAACTATGGAAGGCAATTGACAGGCTGCAAACATTAGTTAGCAGAATGGCACCACAGCCTCGCACACATGAATCGCCGCCACTAGCGAGGAGGCATTCAACCTCAGCAGGCACTAGCTCTCGCAAAGCGCACCACGAACATCCGCAACACCATTCAGTGGACAACACACTGGTTTACAAGAGGAGAGGATAGAAGAGCCGCAGACGCCATAGCAACATGCAGGCCGAACCAGGACAGACCTCCCAACAGGATCCCTCGCATGCGTCCCTCGCCGATCACAACCACGAGGATCACTTTGACAGACCGCAACACGTCTCACCATGCGAAGGACTAGCTCCAAGAGGGTATCCAAACCCTCACAGTTACA
>OVBA01009500.1:0-10470 GCA_900406435.1 Lepidium aucheri | reverse complement strand
CCCACCTTCTCTTGTTCTTCGTTATTGGGCCTCTTCAGCCTTTTGGGCCTGCTACCAACATTATCGTGTGTTTGTCAAATGTAGCCACATATGTATGTATACATATTTTTGTTTGACATGGGGCTTTGCGACGACCACACGCTAGTTTTCGATGAAGCTTAGAATTACTTAGCAATTGTCTGATGCGGAAGATATTTCAGATTTATTAGTAGTTATGTCTAACTGTTTGATCCATTGACGAAATCAGTTTCAAGGTTTTACTTCATGCTTGTTGCTTTATATAGTCAGACACATGCTCGTCGATTTATCATGAGAGGGTTCATGTTTGCCACTTTGTATGGTCAAAACCTATGTTTGTTGACGTGAGGATTTGTTCTCGCCACTTTATTTAGTAGCAATGTATGTTTGCTGACGTGCCTGAGAGACTTGAGGCTCATCACGTTATGTAACTGGAACGTATGTTCATCGACTTATCATAAGAAACTTGAGACTCCTTATTTTATTTAGACAGAATGTTCGTTTGTTGACATGTCGTGAGAGACCTGAGGCTCGTCACTTTTTTTAGTCAGAACAAGTGTTCGTCGATGTGTCGTGAGAGACTTGACGCTCATCACTTTATGTTGTCAGAATGAGTGTTTGTTGACTTGTCGTGAGAGACTGTAGGCTTGTCAATTTATTTTTTCAGAACATGTATTTGTCGACGTGTTGCGAGAGACTTGAGGCTTGCCACTTGTTGAGGTTCAGAGGTTTAGGAACAAAGTTAAACACTGTAACTTAGCTTGATAGAAAGAATGAAGTTCAATTTTCAAGAGATAGTTGCAGGTTTAGAGAAAAACAGAACATGTAGAGGAGCACATAAGCACTTTTACGAGTTCAGTGGGTCAATATGACTCCACCTATGTCTCGCCGGGATATAACCCGGAATCCACTAGATTGAAAAAGTTTACAGAGGTTACAAATGAAAACTCTCAGCCCCTTACAAAGCAAATACAGTTCTCACACACTCAAACCCCTATTTCCCAAGAACAAATGTGTTTACACTCACCAATGTTCTCTCACTCTCGCCAATCACACTCTCTTGTTTCTCCCTAACTCTGTTGCCTTTATAGACTAACAAGGTAGCCGTTAGTTGCCCTAGTTCTAGCCCCAAACTTGTAATTTTTCCTCTCCTTAACATACCTTCTGCAGAACCTGCAATTCTGCAATTTGGTAAGAGACAAAAGACAAGTCCTTTGCTTTAGAACAGACTGCATTGTCGCTGGTCCCCTCCAGCTCTGAAACCTGAGTGTACTTCCTAATACTTAGTTGTACCTCTTGCTTCAGATCTTCTTTTTTTTGTCTTGATCTTCAATGCTATTTTCAACACCACTTTATTTTATCAGAACGAGTGTTTGTCGATGTGTCGTGAGAGACTTAATGCTCGTCACTTTATTTGGTGAGAACGAGTGTTCGTCGATGTGTCGTTAGACATTTAAGGGTCGTCTTTTTATTTTGTCGGAACGAATGTTCGCCGATGTGTCATGAGTGACTTGAGGAGTGTCACTTTATTTTGTCAGAACGAGTGTTTGTCAACGTACAGAGAGATTTGAAGTTTGTTGTTACGTCACTTAGACTTTAGCTTTCATATAAATCTCATTGATTACACGTAGATGCATAACTTTATTTACTGATGTGCGGTTTTTCTCAAGACCCCAAAGAATCTTTACGATCGTACGACGAGCGGTTTCTTCTTATGCCTAGACATTCTTGTGGTGTTTTGGGGTTGAAGCGTAATTTTCGCCATTTGTTGCTCCTTTGGGGGGGGTTTATTCTTGTTCATCCGGCAGTGCGTTTTTGGACCAAGTTATCAGCTATAATTTTGTTGTTAGGATGAAGCATGGTCCATGGTGTGGATACTCCTTAGATCGCATGCTTTGGTTGTGCTTTTTGCAAGCGTAGACCAATTGTTCGGTTTTGATGTACTGGTTGGACTTTTTCACGATTCACGCAAATTCAAAATAGCATTTGAAAACAGGTTTTGGTGACGTGGTTGAATAACTAGATAAACTTCTCCATGCAATGTTGTGGGATATGTTGGTCTCACTTAGGTCTATTGCTGGGATGAAGTTTTGTCCATCCCTTTAATATGTTGTCACATATTCCTTTTCGAACGCATCTTTTTTATGTTCGGGGAAATAGCGAAGATTCGTAAAACTTATGTCCTTCTAGGTGATGAGCATGGTGACCAAGTTAGCTTAGCTTTAATCATCTGTTATTTTTCCAAAGGTATTGCTGTCTTTGGTCGCTTTTGCTCTGCATGTTCTGTGATCCTTTTTGCTTTTGGTGTTGATAGATCCTTTCCAAACATACTTCAACATTTGTGAAGACCCAACACTCTTTTCTTATGAGCTTCCTTCTTGACTCCTTGGATGCCATCTTCACTTGGACTGTTGTTCGTCGATGGAGAATTTGGGTTCCGTGCACTCGTTGGCTTCCTCTTGCTCCTATTTTTGAAGTACCAAGTTTGGCACCTTGGTTAGAGACGTACGTCAGAGATCCAGCAATGGAGCCACGCAGTAGCCAAGTTTTCTCCCTTTTCAGATCATGTCTTGAGTAAATAGGGGCTACTCGTCCATTGTCTTGTGTGAATGGAGGTTCTACTATAGTGTCCTCCGAACACGTGTTTTAAGAATTTTAAAAGGAGGCTACAACATGTTGATTATTTTTCACGAATATAAAAGTGTGTTGTAAATCTAACAAGATTTCTATGTGTTTCTTTGTAAGTGTTGTTTTTGGGGTTAGAGAGGAGTAGTCAAAGTTCTCTTTTATAGCTGTTTGGGCGATCGAAATTATTCAATTCACTTTTGCATGTTATCCTAGTGCTTGTTCATGCAAACTGGGTGTTTTTATTTTTTTGATGCCCCTGCATGCCTTCCATGTGTTGCCTTTTAGCAGTGTTTTGTTAATGACGATGACTTTCCTTATTGTTGAGGCCTCATTCTTTTTTCCAAGATGGAGTTCTCTTCGTGCTTTAATTATGATTAATTGAGTTGATATGGTATATGTTTTCTTGGTGCTCGTAACATGTGTGCGATTGCTTGAGATGAATCTACTAAACGTACGCGGTGATCCTTGTTGTATATTAGGGATTTCTTGATTCTAAGACAGTTCCAAATTGTCGTCATTTTACTAAATTTTTTCTTTTTCACAAAAGTGATTGCACCCTGTTCGGTTACCTATGTACCTTCTAAAATGAGATAAAGCCAAACATAGTTTTAAGACTTTTATATAAGTACATATGCTCAGAATATATATACTTATATATTAAAAACCAAAAAAAAAATTCTTTTCTTAATACGTGTCCGCCTTATCTAATGATAATAAAGTCTTAGGTTGATTGCGTTCCAGCTTCGCGGTATTGGGGTTCCATCCATTTTAAAAAGTTCGTAGACCCCTTGCTTGACTACTTTGGATACTATGTAGGGGTCTTCCCAATTTATGATGAGTTTTTTGGCGTTCATCTTTGCCATGTTTTTGTAAACTCTATGTAACACGAGATCCCGTTCCACGAAGTGGTGCCCACATACTTTTGCGCTGTAATATTTTTTGTCATTTTTTGTTGATAATTTTGTAACTTTAAGGGGGGATTATCTCGTAATTCCTCGACTTGGTCCAGCGAGTCCATTATCATGGTGTTATTCAACGCTTTGTGATGAGGGAGTTATTTCATATGCAGGGTAGGAATGCTTGCTTCTACTAGGGCGAGGGCCTCTGACCCTTGTGATAGTGAGGAGGGAGTTTTCCAGTTGTGGTTCTGGGAGTTATTTTGTATGACCATAATACTCCATCCAATCCATCGGCCTATTTGCCTTTTTTTCTCGTCTAAGCGTTTCTTGAGTACATTCAAGATTATTTTGTTAGATGCTTTGGCCTGGCCGTTTCCTAAAAGGTTGCGCGACATAGCCTTGCTGAGACGTATCCTCTAGTTTGCGCAAAAGTTCTCAAATGTAAGAGAAATAAACTGAGACCCGTTGTCAGTCACGATTTTGTATGGTAATCTGTGGTGATATATATTGCTTTTCCATACAAATCTATGAACGTCGGAATCCTAAATCTTGCTGTAGGAATCCACTTCTACCCTCTTGGTAAAATAGTTTGTCAGGAGCAACACGAAGCATTTGTTTCGTGTCAACGGGAGTGGTTTGGTAATGTTCATTTCCCATCTCATAAAAGGGTATGGTACGGTGGCTGATGTGAGAAATTCAGCGGGCGAATGTATGATCGGTGCATGACACTGGTATGCGTCGCATCTGGCGGCGGATTTTTCGCAGTCTAAATTCATAGGCCAAAAGTAACCTAATCGTCAGACCTTGTGCACCAATGATCGTCTTCTAGAGTGATCTTCTCTTGCACCCAAATGGACTTCTTGCATTACCCTTTGGGTCTCTTTTACATATATGCAACTAAGTAGAGTTTTGTCTATACTTCTTCTTAACAGGTGTTCTCTGCAGTGTGTAATGATTGCTTCATACTTTCAATTGTCTTGACGCCCATCGGTCTTCAGACGTGGTCCCAGCTTTATGTCAGTTCGCCAATCCACCGGGGCTTTCTCATATGGTTCTCGTTGGCGGGTTCTCTAGTAGGCTTGTCTTCTTCAGTGATGGTGACAACTTCCTTTTGTTAAGGTTATGCTTAGAGTTTTGATGCTTTCGACGAGAATTATTCTGTGGTGGTCTCAGTCCAATGTTGATGCCAGAGCTACTAACGCATCTGCTGACGTGTTCTCGCTTCGTGATATTTTCACGAGTTTGAATTCTGAGAAGTCTTTGACTAACTCCTGCACGACTTTGAGGTATGCATCCATACATTTGTTCTTTGCATCAAACTCACCATTGAACTATTTTGTTATAAGTTGTGAGTCGCAGCAAGCCTCTATCTGTTGTACACCTAATGATTAGGCCAATTGTAACCCTGTTATGAGGACATATATTCTGGTTTGTTATTTTGTTACCAAAAACATTAGTCTGAATGAGTGTTCGATAATGTTTCCTTCAGGTGACACTAGTCTGATATTGATTCTCAACCCATGTGCGGATGAAGATCTCTCTACATATAGCGCCCATTTCCCTTTCCCATGTTTGTTGTTTTGTAGTTCGGTTGCTAGCTCGATTAAGAAGTCTTCCTTCTGGTATCCGCATCGTCCATTGATTTATTGATGTAAAATATGGGTTTCTGTTCCCCCTTGTCTTTTTGAACTAGGACTCCATTTAGCGAGGCGTTTGATACTATCGTGTAGAGGTACAGTGTTTCACCAATTTCCNGGGGGGGGGGGGGGGGGGGGGGTGGATAAGTAACTTTTGAGTTCTGTGAAGCATTATTCACATTTGTCATCCCATTCAAACTTCTTGTTGTTACACATCAATTTATAAAACATGAGGTATTTATCAGTGTATCGCGAGATGAACCGGTTTAATGATGTGATATTTCTGGTGAGTTGTTATACTTCCCGCTTATCTTTTGTGAAAGAAGGATAGATGATTGCTCTGATCTGTTTTAGATTAGCTTCAATGCCTCGTTTGGTGATGATATAGCCGAGAGATTCCCCGGATTTTATGACAAAGGTGCATTTTGTTGGGTTATAACTTCATTCCATATCGGTTTAGAATTTTGAAACATGTCTCTAAATCTTTCATGTGGTTTTTGGCTTTTGCAAACTTGACCAGCATATCATCTATGTAAACGTCCATGATCTTGCTTATTTGATCCTTGAACATTTTGTTGACAATCTTTGCTAAGTGGCACATGTGTTTTTGAGTCCAAACGACATTTCACGGTAGCAATAAGTCCCATGTTCTATGATTAATGATGTTTTCTCCTAGTCGTTGGGATGCATGCATATCCAATTATAGCCATAAAATGTGTCCATGAAAGTTAATAACTCATTTCCTCACATTGCCTCAATTATATGATCAATTCAAGGCAAAAGGAAGTTGTCTTTAGGGCATGTCTTGTTTAGGTCGGTGAAGCAATGCATATTTGCTACTTCCCATTTTTCTTCTTTACGACTTTAGGGTTAGAGAGTCACTTAGGATAGCGTACCTCAACAATTAATCCTACCTTTACCAGTCAAGCAACTTCCTCATTTACTGCATGCATTCGTTCATGGCCCAATTTTCTTCTCTTCTGTTTGACTAGCTTAAAGGTTGTGTCCGTGTTTAGCTCATGGGTGATTATGTCTATACTTATTCCTGGCATATCCATGGTTAACCAAGCGAAGCTTGAAATATTCTTTCGTAGAAATTTGATAAGTACAACTCTTATGTTTGGTGGAATTTCGGTACCTATCCCGACGCATTTCTTGCTGCCTAATGGATCGATGTTGACTTGCTCAATCTTGTCTAAGATGTTACTAACATCTCCTTGTTTGCTGTCAAGGCTTGTGTTTATATATGTGCGTCCCTTATTTCTGAGCTTATGTTCTGCGATGAAACATGTCCAAGCCATTTGCTGGTTTCCCAAGATAGTACATACTCCTCTGTTGGTCTAAAATTTCAAGCATAGATGGTATATGGATCGTACCGCCTTCATAGCACATATCCACGGGGTTTCTAGTATTTCGTTGTAAATTGTCGGTTTGTCTATGATGAGAAACTTCTCCCATGTGGTTGTTCCTCCAAGAAAGACGTGTAACTTGACTGTTCCAAGCATCGTTGTTGTATCGCCGTCAAATCCTGTTAGTTGACGAACCGACTACTTTATTTATATGTCTTTTATCCATACGCTCTAGAGTTTCTTTAAAGATCAAGTCTATCGAACTACCGGTGTCAACCAACACTCGGGATACTTTGCAATCTGAATATCTAAGCTCAATAACAAGAGGATCATTATGCGGCGTGGTGATGCCCGTTATATCTTCCTTTGTGAAATATATGTCTTGGCTTGGGGTCCATTCGGTTTGCCTATTTTCATTAAGTTGGTTATGATGATTCCACTTCGTTCGGGCTGCTCGCTCATAGACCTTGATCCCTCAAACGGAGCCGTTGCACGCGATAAGGCCTCTCATTATCATGTTTACCTGTTTCCTTGGGGTGGCAGTTTTTCTTTGTTGTCCTTGTGTGTTCATTTTGATGGAGTAGTGAGGTCTATTTGATTTACATTTGGTGCGTCGCTGAGCCCCTTCGCGTAGTTACTATCATTCTTTGATGATCCTGCGACACCGCTTCCGCTTTCACGGGGGTTTGCTCTTGCGTTATCCCTTTTTAAATTTTCTTTTTCATACTTCTCCAAGAGCATTCATTGTAACTACCTACGCTGCAAAGTTTGGTGCCCGGTTCGCTTGTGAAATTCGTAATATGCTTGCTTATCGACGGTTTCTTCCTTGATATTTATGTTCTATTGAGGGATTGACCTATTTTGCTTTGCAGTACGTGGAGGTGAATTGATATAGAATGCATTATCTTCTTTCCTTTATAGTTTTTATTGTTTTCCTGACGAGATTCTCGGTTTTCATTTATGTCCCGTACATGGGGGCTTCTGTTCGTCGGTTGCTTGGTGAATCAGGACTTTCTATCCTTGACTTCGACAAATCTTGTGGCACACTGAAGGGCTTCTTCTAGAGATCGAGGGACGTTAATGTGCAGATCGTCTCTCAAGTTTGAGTTTTCGCATAGTCTGTTGTGGAGAGCGAGAATCGCCACATTATCCAAAACTATTACTTGAGACACTATCACCTTAAATTATTCCAGATATGACCGTAACGTTTCGTTGGCACCTTGGGATATCGAGTATAGGTCGGCACTTGTTGTTTCCCTTTGAATGTACATCGAATAATGTTTGAGAAAGGCTTTGGATAGCTGTTTGGAGCTATCGATTGAGTATGGTTCCAGTTTTGCAAACCATAATACCACGTCCCCAATCAGGCTTTCCATGAACATCTGGCAATATCCTACATCGTATTCTTGCAAAGTGTACTGCACTCTTCTTATCGTTATTCCAAACGCTGTAAAGAATATGTTTGGGTTAGACTTTCCATTATACGTAGGGTATATTATTTTGATGTTGTGCTAGACTCTGATTCCTAGCAATCTCTTGGTGAACGGCATGTTTGTACTTTAGTCAACATCTGGTCAATCTCAGGGGCCGAGTTTGTCGCACTATGGAGTAGTGAAGTCATCTTCTCGATTTCTTCTTTCATTGCCCTTATTGCTGCTGCTTGATTTTCTTTTTGATTGAGTATTGGAGGCGAGAGTTGCATTAGTTCGGCTTGTAATATTTGGCTCTCAAGATTCTTGGTTTGCCTTAACTGTGCATTCACTGTTTGGCATTCCCGAATATCTATTGATTTTTTGCTTTGACGACCTCACGGGTTTTGGGATTCTTTAATTCGAACCCTCTGGAAGGAGAGTGATTTGTGCTCATGAGTTTTTTCGAACACGTGCCTCCTTAAAAGTCATAATTTTGTTTTGGAATTCTTCCGGTTTCTTATTTGTGTGACGGTTCGCCTCTTCTGCCTTTCTTAATATGGTTTGGAGAAGTCGGGGGACGTCCATTGGTTCATCAATTGTCCTTGGTGGTGTTGTTCAGCAGCTGCCCTACTCAGGTCGTTGAACTTGGATGTCTTTGATTGTCGTGGATGGGTTCCCTTCATTACGTTGATCCTGTTTGTCCAGTTCTTCTCCGATTAACCGTGTCGGTTCGTCATTTGATGCTACTCCAACAGGTTCATCAATTGTCATTTCGATCTCTCGCACCAGAGAACTCTTAAGTTCTCCACAGATAGCGTTAATTATTCGTACCAATTTTAGCACAACAAATTATAAGTCAAACTAATGTTCTCCATCTTTGTTTTTACTCGTGTTCGTCAATTCGGTTCAGCTTTAAAAGTTCAAGTATTGGGGTTGAGGATTCTCGTTATGAGATCTAAAATTATAATTTTCGGGTGTATATATTTTGTCTTAGTTAATATTTATGTTCTTCACTGTTCTCTGATGTTCTTCAGTGTTCTTCAACGTTCTTCAGTGTTTTTCAGTATTCTTCCTTGTCTATCTTCTCTTCTTCTCCCCCAATTTTTTATATGTGTTGCTTCCTTTGCTCTTCTTTTTTATAGGCGTTTTGATGTAAGCTCAAGTTTTTCAGTGGAGTTCAGATATCGTTTTTGGGTACTCGAATCTAACTGCATGTTTTTAGTGGGTTACAAGTGGCAACTTCCCTATATATGTGTATACGTGTATGTAATCTAAATAGGTGTCCAATCTATTCGCTAGGCTTTGATTGATTGTCGGGTTTGAAACATTGTGGGCCAATTTTGGACTTTCTATAAACCCTATTCAATTTGGGTTATACTGGTTTTTGGGATACAAACATTAACGCCTATTGTGGCCATTGTTACTAATTGGACAAGTCCAATTAGATACCTACATATCAGCTCGAAGACTGGAAAACAAATTGCATCAATCCTTTACACCCATGTTTATTCTCGTGTAGTATTCTCAATTTCATACACCCTGAATTATTGCTTGTATTTTTGCAGCTGATATGATTTGACAAAGAAACCAAGAAGAGTCAAACTTTTGAGAAAGATGATTCAATTTATATTATTTTCAGGATTCTTGAATCAAACTCTGTAACTCTCTTGGTGCTTGAACTGAGAATTATTTAATTCCTCTTTTAGAACCTGCGAGTAAATGTGATGTATAACTGTAGTAGGATTATCTTATTATCTGATTTCACAAGCGCAACTTTTAGATATTTCTAAACACAATATCTAAGCACATGGTAAGAGGAACGTACATTCAGAGACAACAATATAACCAATCATTTGTCTGCTCTCATCATCTCTTTTATTCTGAAAACATATGCAATAAAAACCAGCAGCAAACTCAATCTCACCTCCGAGATTCCATAGAGGAGTTCTATTTTATAAAATATATCCCAAACTCGAGAGCTTTCTGAACCTGCAGCTCAGATTCACTTTACTTGAACACACATCAACTAACACCATCAAGATGATCTTCACCAAAACTTTGATTGATTTGAGACAGATCTTTTTGCCTGCAGTTTGGCTAGCTCTTCGTACCAACAGAATCTGCCTCCACCACTAATTAATTCCTCCATCACACGCAAATTTTAGAACCTCGATGCTCTCTGTTGAATCATTTCTCAAACAATTACAGTTTTTCAAACACTTAGTTCAATTTTTCTACCAGTCAGATACCAGAGTCGGTCGTGTACTAGATTGAGTATTCAGATCAATCTACGATTTCTAACACAGTAGTGATGAAGTAATAATATCTCTTATATAATAAAAGCATAGCATTAANCATGTTATATTGTCTGTTTTGGACTAGGTTGTATTGTTACTAGGAAATATTATCATATAATATTTGTCACACAATTATATTCTTATAAGATTCTATAAATAATTAATTAATTATCATTATGTAGATTAAATATTATTAATTAATTAATTATAAATCCTACGAGATTATCATA
>OVBA01009499.1:0-10471 GCA_900406435.1 Lepidium aucheri | reverse complement strand
TCAAAGTTATTTTCTTATATTTTTGGAACATTTTTATTTAAATAAATTTATATAAGATTTCGGGACCATTATCAAACTTAATTAATAAAGTATTATTTTTGCCATTTAATAACACACCGTCTCCAAAGTTGGGAGCGGGGTGTTACAAACTACATTTAAATTATCTAATTATTCATAGCAAGTACTAGCCCACCTCAACATAAACAACTCTGAACTTTTACATAGTCAACAAAACACAAAAGAAGGATAATCAAACAACTTTCCAAATACAAGGCCACTGGCATACACAATCAGATCAGATGAGTTTTTATCACACAATTTAACATTTGGTACCAAGTGTTTGTCTCTTACTAAGCATCAGACCACTAGCTGATGATCAGTCCAAGTAAAAAAACCCATCAATAGATTGAAATATGATGCCAAGACTGAAGCTTATTCGGTTTAGCTGTTTCCTCTTAACAAAGCAAAACCTTGCAAACTTCAATAGAAAGGAAACCTAAGAATAATTCGTACTCGTAATCCACCACAATCTATGCTGATGCCGATACTGATAATTATAACATAATAAGGCAGTAAACTAATTGGAAAGGATATCAAATAAAACCTGATCCAGAATCCAACTCTAATCCTTAAACCCACAAGAGCTAAAAACAAACAAGAGTAAGAGATCACAAAATAAAACAAATTCAATTTGAAATATTACCTCGTAAGACAGCCCGACAAGATTCCCATGCAGAAGAAGAAGCTTCTCGAGGTCTTTTGACTTCTCTGTGGGACATTGAGATCAGCCATTGAAACTGGAGCGATTCACCGACAATTGATCACGGAGGAGAGAGAGCTGGAAGGCTCACAAGCTGATCTGTTTTTATCGGTTTGAAATGCAGAGTTTCATTAAACGGAGCTATTAACGATATTAAACGGAGTTACACATTTCTGTTAATTAATTTAACGACGGGGTTAAACAGATTGGTCAACGCAAAATTGAGTGTTTATTTTGCGGTCAACGTAAAAATTTGATGTTTAATTTGGAAATTTGTGAGATAGTGGTTTAATCTACCCATTTCGTAAGTTGAAGGCTTATTTAACTTTTTTCCATTTTTAAAACAATTATTATCTATCTTAATTAATAGTAAAAATTAAATAAAAAATAAAAAAAGAAGGAAAAAAAAAGTAGATAAGTGTCTTTGGATAAGTAGTAAACTTGCTATCCGAATTTGATTCTAGAGAATCACATTGTCCCGCATATATAGTATTATATTTATGGATTTTGAGAGAGATTTTAAGCTATAAATCGATTTTTGTATATCAAATTGTTAACAAAAGAAAGAATTAGCCGTGGGTTATGGTGCATGGTTTTTCTCTTTCATCTGAAACGTGAAAACTAATGAATAAAGTTTGGTTGGTTCGATCTTGGTGAGCAAGAAACAGCTTGAGTGTTCTAAGCTCATAACTAACGACTCTTCTTGTAATAACCAATTCAAACGATACAAAAACATGTTCAAACAATATATTTTTAAGTTTTTTTACCATATCTTTATAAATAATAATATTGTTAGGCAATATAATATCAGTTTGGGAAACAAATCTCTTTATTAAGTCAGATTTATTTCTAGTTCATTAAAACAATACTATCAAAAGGGGGACGGGCGGCGAACGACGAGCGACGAGAGACAGATGATTGAAGGATGACGGACGATTGAAGATCGAACGGATCTCCGATTGAAAGCGGTGAGGTGCTAAGAAGACTTGTGATTACAGAGTAGTAGCTTCTCCCTTTACTGAGGATCGAGGATTAGAAGGAGATCTGGAAAAGGAAAAGGGACGGTGATTATTTGATCCCGTTTCTACCCTAAAAATTCTCCGACTTAATTGCCGGTTAGTTTTCTCCTTGAATCTGATTTATCTTGTTCGATTCATAGTAATATGATGATATTAGGAGGGATCTTTTATCCCAAATTCATTTAAATTGTCTTCCAAGCTTTGATAGGAATACTAAAACCTGACACAAATGGATTCAGATATAGGTTTCATTACCCAATGGAATTTGGGATCGTTGTTCTAATTAGTTCAAAATGGAATTTGGGATCGATATTTTATCAAAACTATCAGGGGAATAGAACCAAACGTGGTGATAACATTACCTTCACACACACTGATTTTATCTTGATCCTGATAGAAATCTCTGAACTAAACGGAGTACAATTAGTTGGACGGAGGCTTGTCCCACGTCTTTTCCGGATAGTCTTGTCACAACCAGTGAGTTTTGCATTTGAATGTCAGGCTCAAAATTTCAAAATAGATACTGGGTAGAGATCATCCATATACGTAGCATATAATACTTTAAGTTATGAGAAAAATTATCCCTCATACAGTTTGGTATAACATGATTAGTCGAAATAGAACACTATCTTCTTTGTGTATCTCCTCAACATCTAGTTCATTTAAAACCTTGGAGTTCTGTAAACCGTTTTCACAAAACATAAGTTTAAACGTAAGAATGATCCTTCAGTTTTATAGGAAGTTTAAGATTTTATAGAAGATGTGAGTTTCTGCAGTTCAAGGTCAACAATAAATAGAGATTTTTCTCCTGCAGGCTTTTCAAAATTTAAAAGTCGAATATGTTGGGACAGTTTGCTCAACAGTCGGGTGTATGACAAAAGCTATCAAAGAGGTTCGGCTCAATTAAAGTAAATGATGATTTTCTCCCTAGAGCCTCCCTGTAAATTGCAACTGTGTAAGTCCATTATACCTCAAGAGACTCTAATGAGGTTAGAATCAGAGTTTTTCTCCCAGTTGATCATAATTAGTTCACTATGGTTCCACTCAGGATGGTTAACTTGGTATTTATGGTTGGAAGTAATATTAACATGGATCTTAATTAGGATTCCTGATAGTTATAGTTCTGCTTTGTATCTGAAAATTTATAATTTCAGATCAATTGATCTTTTTCTTTCTACACCGGATGTACTTTAGATTATCGTAAGGTGATCTGTGGTATTTCATATCGATTAGTCACAGCTAAAGATAAGTTGAGATTAAGTCCTTCTCGCAAATGATGTGCGATGCTAATCGAATTCATTTGACTTTTCAGTGTATTAGCTGTTTAAGTTTTTTATATTGGCCATCGTTGTATCTGTTTGCTTTCGAAAGCTTATATTCTCGAGTTAGTATTGTCAAAA
Source organism: Lepidium aucheri (assembly GCA_900406435.1). Classification (NCBI taxonomy): domain Eukaryota; kingdom Viridiplantae; phylum Streptophyta; class Magnoliopsida; order Brassicales; family Brassicaceae; genus Lepidium; species Lepidium aucheri. The sequence continues at coordinate 7,292 of OVBA01009499.1, read as the reverse complement.
TGGCCAAGAATGAGGACAATTTTTCAAAGATTGCAATAACCCGACTTTTAGATAATTGTACCTTCAGCCTACAGTGAATTGATCTATATTCTGATAGACTAAGTCGTCGAATTAGGTTCAATTTCATGGTTCTTAGAAGTATTCACAACCTCAGAAATTGATAAAAATAGCTAATTGTAAGGACTTTTTGTCGGTAACACATCATTTGTTATTTTATGTAGAAAGGAATAGTTCTTTGTTTTACTGGTATGAGTAGAAGATGAATTTCTTCCCTGTAGAAAAGTACATATATCTCGAAGGAAGGGAATGCTTTGAGCTTACAACAACAATGTCATTCCCACAAAAGTACAAGCCACTTGGTGAGTCCTCTCTACTTTGTGTATCTCAACAATGACCCAATCTAAGACTAAGCTCTCAACTATATCTTATCTCTTCTATGAGATTGTTAAATAATTGGTTATTTCCTAGTGGATGGACGATATTTATGTTCAACATGTTGAAAACTGGAATCCCTGTTGGTTGTTTTACAGGTTCTTTTTTATCAAACGTTGATCTGAGAATCATAGGAATTAATTTAATCTATAATAACTCCTCCCCGATTCCTCGACAACAACATTGGCTCTCAATTTATTGGTGTTATATCATAGTTACAAATTTAAGAATATGTAGTGTTCTAGTTCAACTGTACTCTTTTGAACTTCAAAGTACTATTTGGAATAGATATCGTTATTGTTATTGGTGTATAACTTTCAAATAACCTAGTGTTGCAGATATGATAAACTCCTGGCAAAAGAGGTTGAGCTTAGAGGTCAAGCTCAACAACGGGAATCGATCCCAGTTTGACTCAGGAATAGTAGCGGCAGATCTGGTAGGGATGTCTCAACTTGATTATTTCCTTAGTCAGGTACTCTCTTGTGAGTTACTAGCTTCTCTCGAAATAATTTTGTGTTTCGAATAAGACTAGCAATTGGGCATTCACGAAAATTATATCTAAAATTAAGATATTGGTTATCTTTGATGTCACAACTTATAGTTCTTGTAATCTCAAAATTATTAAACCTATTCTTCTTAAATCATGCAACTCTAATTAGTTTAGTTTGCCGCAGGAGTTTAGGGTTAGATTTCAAAATGGCATTATACTGGGCATTTAGACCTACGTTGTGTGAAACAGCTCATGGACAGCCAATAGATAGTTTTGATATTAATTCTCTATTTTATAAGGTATTGAGAATATCTTGTAAATCAGAGGAATTAAGTACCGTTTTTTACATTAGGTATACCTTCCAAATATCAAGATTTAGGGTTTTACCTAGATATTTTCTTGGGCAGAGGGTATGCAATATTTTTGAGGCTCATTTAACAATCATTTTCTATGCTCATCGACAATCACTGATAATATTCCCTGTAGTTCTCTGGAACCTTATTTTACTTCTAAACTTTTGTTCTTTTCAAATTGTGATGATTAATCAATTGAGAGCAAACAAGAAGGTTTCTGAAGAAGTATTGCCTCCAAGAAGATTGAGGATAAAGATCCTTAATAATAACAACGCATACTTAGTGGAAAGAGGTTCAAAAGTCCTTATGGGAAGGTGTCTGAACCCGCTAATCCAGAATGTGGATACGTTTATATCCCGCCACAATTCTGGAATCTTGTTGGCAAAGTCAGTGGTCTCAACCTTGGGAATGGTCGATTCCAATTCGAGTTCAAAGAAGTGAACGATCGGGAAGCGGTTCTCAATTATGGGTCCATTAACTTCGATCAATGGATGGTTACTTATAAGCCCTGGAAGCCAATGGCTGATGCAGATTTTCCAAACACAATAAGTCTATGGACTCGGATAACAGGTATTCCTTTTGAAAATCGTGTAGAAGAAGTTTACAGATTGGTTGCAGAATCGATTGGTTCAGTTCAGTTATGAATCGATTGGTATTCCTTTTGAAAATCGTGCAGAATCGATTGGTTCAGTTCTGAACACTAATGTAGAGAAAGGCAAAGTTCTCATCGATTTTCCTTGCTCTAAACCTCTGATCTTTTCCTCTATTTTGGAATTTGAGGAAGGTAAGGAATCAAAGATCATGTTTGATTATAAGCGATTGGATTCTGTTCTCTTTGCTTCTGAATGACTCATGAGTCTAGTACTTGCTATAAGGCTAAGTCGGAAGCTATGGAAGCTCTTAATGTGGATAATAGGAAGCAAGGTGTGGCTGGTCGGAATAAAAGTTTCAAAGGGGCTGTCCTTCCAAATAATAAACAACCTGGGGAATTTGGCAAGGGTAACTTGAAATCTGGTCAAAGGCTGGGTAATCGTCCTTTCCGTGCACCTGTTCAAGTGAGACCAAAACATAGTGTCACTCCTAGGGACGTCTCTGATCCCTCTTCTGATGCTATTCATGTGAATCAAGAGCTGATTACTCATCCCAACAGTTCTGGTTTTGAGATTGGAGAGAGCTCACATGGTGGATCTGCACCGTCTAAGAAGGTAAGGAGACATTTGTTCCAGGAAACTGATCCTTCTAATCCTATAGGCGACTCAGCTGATCTGGTTGATGGGTTTGTGTCTTCTCCCATGGTAGAAAATGACTCACAAACAGCACTCAATCTTCTTGAGAATGTTGCTCAGTCAGATCTAGATGAGAGTCAATCTCCTTTGGATCCAGATTTATTGCTTGATGTTGATGATGATGACTTACTGATCCAGACATATGGTTTCTTCTTTCATTGAGGACTCAAATCTGGATAATTTAGCTCTTGAGGCAGCTCTAATCAGTGCAAAGAATTTACCTGATGATGAGATGGCTCAGATTCATAAAGAGTTTGCACACAAAGTGCAAAAGATTCAAGAGGCTAGACTTGCCAAACTTCATCCTGGTCCGAGCAAGCCCTATTCTAGGTCCTCAACACCTCTTCGTGGAATAAGCTCCAAAAAATCTCAGTTTGTTGCGGCTATAGCTCCTCCATCGTCGTCCAAGAAGACCAAGGATGCAGAGGATACATCAAAGAAATAAGATGATAATCTTTGTTATTGTTTTCTGTTTTTTATAATGTTTTCATTTTTAAGTTGGAATTGCCAAGGCATTGGCAGCTCACTTTGTGGAAAACATTCAAAATCATTTGGGTTTAAATTTAGTAGAAACGGTGGAACCAATAGGCTATAATGGAGGTTTAACATTACTTTATTCTAATGTTTTTAACGTCCAATTAAATTATAAGGATAAGAATATGATTGACATATCAGTCGAACTTAAAGGGAAGATGACTGACATTACTTTCTTCTATGGAGAACCTACCCATCACAAACGAGCATATGTTTGGGAAAGATTAACGAGAATGGGTATTACCCGTAATAACCCTTGGCTAGTTATAGGAGATTTTAATGAGTTTTCGGGTAATCATGAAAAACAAGAAGGCCTGTTGCGTCATGCAAATTCGTTTCTGGATTTCACCCAAATGATTAATGATTGTGGACTCATTGATTTTCCAAAAATTGGAAATGTATGGTCATGGAGAGGTGTTCGAAATAATGGAATAACTCGATGCATTCTGGATAAGGCTTTTGGAAATGAGGACTGGCATGATCTATTTCCATTATCGGCTATAGAATACCTTGATATCACTACAACAAATATGGTCATTGATAGCAGTAGTTAATAGCTCATTTTACGGAATTGCTTATGGAAGATGAATTTGTAAATTGGGTTTAATACCATAGCACTAGGTAAACGCTAAGAATGAATTTCATTAAGCGGGAAATAAAATCATTTTAGTTCGCCAAACACTTAGTAAAATTTCGATCTTTTTCTCTCTATTTCATCCTTTCTCATTTTCCCCTCTTTTCTCGAAAACCCTAAGATGACATACGACTCTAAACCTCGCCGCCATTGAGATTGCCGTCATCTCCGTTCAAGATTGGTGCCGTCTCCGATTCCTTTCTCCCCTCCTTCAAATAAAATCGCATCTGTATGTGTTGTAGGCAAGTCTCACATCCTATAATTTCGACCATCTCTGTCATTTCTTTCCCTTAAGTTTTGTAAATTTAAACAAAAATCTAGTAGGTGTGTGTGTCTGATTCGATATAGCTGTTTAGAAGTTTCGATTAAGGTCATTCGAGACTTGATTATAGCTTCAGTTTATAGCTTCAGTTTTGTGTGCTTGATTATAGCTTCATTATAGCTTCAGAAGTTTAGAAGTTTAGAAGTTTAGAAGTTTAGAAGTTTAGAAGTTTCGATTTAGCTGATAAAACTAAGCCTTGCTTAGAAGTTAATAAGATTTTAGAGCTCTAGTTAACACAATTTGACACCAAGTTTGGTGTACTATAATGCACACTTGAAAAATCACAATAATAGATTTGATTAGATCTTTCTTTCGTCGCTTTCCGTTTTCTTCTGTCACCGGAATTATTCTAAATTATATTCTCAGGTAAGTTCCCTGATCAAAACTGTTTTGATTAGATCTTCGAATCGCTTAGCTCACACCTTAGTTCATCTCCAAGTAGTTGATTATGATGAACATAGTTTAAAACTTATTGATGTTGAATTCTTCTTCTTTTGTTTCTGAACTCGTTTATATTCTTAATGATCTGCTCATTTTTCTTCATGAATTTTGTATAAATTCAATTGAATTTCTCTGAATCTGCTCCATGTTAATCTTATTTTTCCACTGTTTGATTGATTTCAGGTTCATTGGCTTGAATCTTTATTAGGTTTGCTTCAAATCCATCCAAAATTGAAGATTACAAAGGTATCCTCAAAACTACTCATTCCATTTACCATCAATATGCTGATTCTTTTTTTACTTCTGTGTTTTTCAGAAGTTAATAAGATTTTCGAGCTCTAGTTAACACAATTTGACACCAATTTTGGTGGCTTTTGTATGGACACAACACTATACATATCACACTTTTCACAACACTAAACTTCAGTTTATAGCTTCAGTTTATAGCTTCAGTTTTGTGTGCTTGATTATAGCTTCATTATAGCTTCAGAAGTTTAGAACTTTAGAAGTTTCGATTTATTCGATTTAGCTGTTTAGAAGTTTCGATTTATTTTGTGTGCTTGATTATAGCTTCAGTTTCCTTGCCTGTTAGAGACCTTTATGTCGTTAGTGTAGAGTTGGTGGTTTTGTGTGCTTGTGTGATGAATTGGAATGTGTAATTTATATTTATGAAAACATAGTCTTGTAATATGAACTAATATGAATACAATTTCAACAATATGCTTTTGTCTATTTGTGAGGTAGGACAATATGCGTCTGGGAGATTTCCATTGTTTGCTTAAGTATTTGTAGCTACATTCTGTTTATTCTCATCTTCTGACAAGATTCTCTTTCCTTGCCTGTTACATAATCTCTTCACTTTTGTTTGGCCTCTCATCACTTGTCTTCTGCGTTTTCATTTGTACAGCTATAAGATGACTTTGTAAAATTGTATATCTTTCTTATTTTTTGGGTGATAGTTTACGTTTATTAAGTTAATTTGAAAATTGATTAGGCGTTTAACTCACATTATCTATTAACTTTTAATAAAGGTTACTTATAATGTTGGACAAGGCATGGATGCATTTATGCCGGTATTGTTATTAATTATATAGGCAGATTAGAGACTTATATAAAGTCTCTTCTATCTTATTTTTTTTTCTTTCACTTTACTCTACTTAAGATTTGATCCAGCTTATGAGCAAGGTGCTCGGAGTTTTGTACATGCTGTGTCAGATTCTTTAGGACAGAATGATTTGATTATATGCCCATGCTTTGACTGTCGGAATCTTGAGCGTCATCCACCTAGTGTTGTAGTTGATCATCTCATAAGAAAATGGATGGATGAGTCTTACAAAAGGAGCAATGATTGGTATCATCATGAAGTTAACTACGGTGTTCAAAGTGGACAGAAAGAATCAGATTGGAATGATGAGATTTGTGGATTTTTTCAAGCCGCTGAATACTTAGATAAGGATTTAGTTGAATGAGATGAGGCTGTTGAGGTTGAAGACATTAAGGAGAATGAGTTTCTTGCAAGGCTGTTTGATGCTAAAACACTGTTATTTCCAAGATGTTCTACCTATACCAAGCTTTCTGCAATAGTTAAGTTGTTTAGGATTAAGTCAGAAAATGGCTGGTCTGACAAAAGTTTCGATGAGCTGTTGGACACCTTGTCGGGGATGCTACCTGAGGGTAATGTACTTCATACATCATTGTATGATGTAAAAAATATATGAGGTCTATCGAGCTTGGGTATGAAAAGATCCATGCTTGTATAAATGATTGATGTCTCTTTATAAAGAGTACAAGAATCTTGACAACTGCCCCAAGTGCAAGGCCTCACGATGGAAGCCTAAGAAGCATACCAATGAAGTAAAGAAAAGAGTCCCGCCGAAAGTGATGCAGTACTTTCCCGTAATACCACGTCTCAAGAGGATGTACAGATCAAAGGAAATGGCCAACAACTTAAGGTGGCACTTCACTAACAAGAGCATCGATGGAAAAATTAGACATCCGGTAGATTCAGTTACTTGGGATCAACTGAATGACAAGTACTCGTCATTTGCAGCAGAGCAAAGGAACATTAGGCTTGGGCTTTCTAGAGATGGCTTCAATCCTTTCAATATGAAGAATACATATTATAGTTGTTGGCCAGTGTTGCTAGTAAATTACAATATGGCTCCAAACCTTTGTATGAGAAAGAGAATATATGTTGAGTTTGCTGATTCCTGGTCCGCAGCAGTGATGTTCCTCATATTTTGTTGGTTTTGAGCTCATTTTTATGGTTACATTTTGGGAATTTGTCTGTGTTTTATTGAGATTTCAGGTCAAAAACGTTGAGAGTTGGAATCATGCTTGAAGGTAGACTTTGGAGAAGTTTGAAGCGTTTTCTGGTATTCTCCACGAGAGGAAGGATCGATCGGTCAATACAAAGATCGATCGATCAGTGCTTTTAACGAGGAATATGCGTACGATCTGAAGAACGACTTAGCTTCTGAGAGATCGACTCAATATCCAAAGATCGATCGATCAACACAAGGATCGATCGATCGATGCCCTTCGAAGAAACCTAATTTCACGATTTTTCAGCTCTTGTTTTGAAACCTATAAATACCCTTTTCCAATTTTATTTAAGTAAGTTGTCTTTGAGCTTAAGGAGAACGGTTTTTACAGAAGTTTGAGAGTTTGTAAGCTAGGAAGAAGATCTCTTCACACTTGAGAAGAATTTCTGAATCCTATTTCTATTTCTTAAAGCAATTTCAGTTTTAGTTCATTATGATTTGCTTGGTTCATTGTTCTATGTCTGAGTAGATCTTAG
>OVBA01009498.1:0-10475 GCA_900406435.1 Lepidium aucheri | reverse complement strand
ATTCCACCACTCTATGGATGTCGGGGGCCGAAGTCGTCGCCCGGTGAATTTTAGACCTCATTTGCGCGTGCTCTGCTTGCTGAGCGGCGAGGAGGGCGCATATTTCTCCCAGTTCTTTGGCTATGCCATTTCCCTGGGGCTCCTCGTATTGGTCGGTTGTTTGGCGAGCGTCGCTTTCCTACGCCTCTTCATCGGCTATTCGGTGCTCGATGCTCTCATGCTGTCATTCGTTTTTGCTAGTTTNNATTATTCTGCTCGACCAGGTCTGCCATCATTTGCCGCAGGTCGATTAGGGTTTGTCCCCGTGTGTTTGCGGTATTCGGCGGTTGTCCCCTTCGGCCCACGTTTGATGTCGTTGGTATGTCACTCTGATTGTTCGACTGATCCATTTTTGCCGTTTGTCAATTTACTTTGCGGTTGAATTGATTCGAGCCCCACGGTGGGCGCCAAAATGTTGATGCTAAGACTCAACACTCGTAAAAATCGTGGAACTTTGAATCGAATACTTTTATTAGACGAAATAGATTACAAGTGGAGGTCGAACAAATCCTCTGCTTGACTCCCAAGCTCTAGGGTTTTCTCTCTCTATTTTTCTATATCTTTTTCGAGGTTATGAACTATTATTTATAGGCTTTTAGACCTAGGGTTTCGGGGAATATTCTTTCGAGATTCTCCAAAATTCCCGGCGAGCATGGAGAAGGTTGGTTGCTCGCTTAGTCGGCTGCGCTCTTCTGGGTTTCGCGTGCTCGGTCCCAAGGATGTTACGAGGCTCGCCTAATCTCCTGTTCGGCCCATCTTCTCTAATCCATTACTATTGGGCCTTCTAAGAATTTTGGGGCTGGTACCAACATCGAGTATGGGGAGAGACTGACATATATCCAAAAACTACCACTTCTGGATTACTTGAGCACATTTGGTCTGAAAGAATCACACTTTGTTCAAATGTATGAGAGACACATACCATCCCTTCAGATTAATGTGTTATCAGCCCAAGAGAGACTTGTGTACTTGTTGAAAGTTCTGGATGAAGATAGATTCAATCTCGAAACTCAAGTCGTCATATCTGGTTCAGCCTCACGAGAAGACTGATTTCATTTGTGTGACCATGATCAAATTAGCATCGACGAAGGTATTTTTAGTTTCTCAATCAAAAAAATAGTTCTTTGATCTAAAGTTGTTTCAGTTCTAAAATCAGTTCTTCTATTTGTCTTTCGAAGCAGAAGTATCTAACCAGAACTTTGGCAATGAAGTCACAAAAAGTAAAAATGGAAGCTCGAAGAAGATAAGACAGAAATGAACGAATCACCGAGTTCTAATAAGTAAACTTCATCTTCATCATCCAATTATAATTTTGATCATATTATTGTATAAATAACAAGTTATAAATCCAAATTTTTTTTTTATAGGTTGTTCCACTTCCACTTAGAAAAACTCCTGCAACATGACATGAATTTGAAATCGGTTTGTTAGAGAGATGAGGTCGTGAAGCTTTTATGAAAGAAAATTTTGTTTTGTCTTAGTTGATAGCAGAGTAAAGAATATAGAATATGATTCACTTACCCTAAAATTTTATAATTATATATTTTTTAAAAGAAAATTTTAAGAACCCCAAGTAGGGGTTCTACTATTGGAATCCCAAAAAAAATTGAAACCCATCATTAAATTTTTAACTTTTAAAAAATCAATATTTATATTAAAAAAAAGGTTAAGAACCCCGAGTAGGGTTCTTTATGGTTAGAGATGGTCTTAGGTACTAGCTTGTGCACTGGATCATTTAGTTTATAACATAAATGATCTGATTGTGAGCTTACATTTGAAAGTCATTTAATAAATGAGCTGAGTATAGCTCATAGCTCATGAAATATCCAAGGTAAGCTGAGTTGAACAAGCTAACTCTTTTTTTTTTTCTTTTTTTTCATAAGAAAGATGGACTCTTAATTGTAAAAATAAAAATAAAAAAAGAAGAAGCAAGAGGATAAACATAGTCATGAAACAAAGTCAACAATCCACATAGATAGAATAGTTAAAAACGAAATAAAATAAAGAAACTGGACTCGTCTCAGTTTGACCTTCCTCCCCACAAAAACACTGATGATTGATTGATTACTCAAACACCCATTAGTTCTCTCTGCGAACCTCGTCTTCTTCCTCGGGTGTGAAGTCATTCTTAATTTTAAAGGTTGTGCAAATCTTTTCTGGAGTTTTACCTTTGATCATATCAGCCACTGTCTGGCATGTGAGGTCAAGGAGGTTCTTGGTGTTAAGATAACTAGCAGCCATAATGAGTTCGAAAAGTGTGGCTTTATTGATCTTCATAAACACAGCATCCCAGGTCTTGAGTTCTTCATCATCAGATGAACCACTATCGACGGCCTCGCTCTTAGCGGCAGCAACCTCAACGTGCTTTTTTGCAATACTCGATCACCTTCGCAAGGATCTTGCTTGTGACGTTTGGAAGTGGGACTCCATTGCCGACGCAATGGTCTTCAACCATATGAGCTATGGTATGCGACTCCAGTGCAACCGCCTCATCAACCTCAAACGATTTACCATTGGAACTCTTTAGAACCATCTTCTTTGACGATATCCTTGTGGAAAACTGAGAGAGAAGATTTGGAAGATTTTCATTTATGATTAAGGAAATTTGAGAAGCGATAGCGAGCTAGCTCATTAATAAGTTTAATATTCTTTATGTATTTGAGAATTACGTTTCCTTATCACTTTAATTTTATTAATTTTCTTTTTCGTTTTTATTAAAACTAATCTATTACTATCTCGGATTCAACATGTAAAGTATTTTAAGATTTTTATTTTGTTTCAATTTATAAAGTGTTTTACCTAGTTCTAGGCAAAATTAAATAAAGTTAATATTATTTGATCTTTAATATTCTGCAGAATTATTTATGATTGGTTAGATTGAATTTAAATTAAATGTTTAAACCGTTTTTAAGAGATAATTAATATGTTTTTTAATTTTTGTGAGAAAAACTTAAAACCTTATAAAATGAAACTGATGAAGTATTTCATATTTTCTATTACAATTATTTTCATTTTTTTCGTAACTTTTTGTTTTTTGTCCATCTTCTAATTTTTAAATACAAGCACTATTTCTCTTTTTCTCGAATTTCTTTTTGTTTTAACCTAAACCTAATCAATTATTTCCCTTTTTTATTTCAGTTTTCAAACTTTTTAAATATTCTTTTAATTATTTTCAGTTCATCTAAAATAAATTAATTTTCATGGACACATCGAAACAAAAAGAGAGAGTCAATCGCTATGCTACAACCACTTTTAGGATCATGCCCTAAAAAGCATATATTTGGAAGTCCAAGATAATTTTTTTTTCTCCAAAAAGGCACAGCTCTAGTTATAGAAGTTAACAAATGTGGTTTTCTAAAATGAACAAATAAAAATTTTATCTTTTATTATTATTTCTAATTCTACATCTTTTACTTGGAAAAAACTGAAAAAGAAAGTACAAAAATAAAAATTACAAGAGTAATTAGCTTTCTCAACATCACATTCTTTCAAATATCTTGGAAAGGTATAATATTTCATGAAATTTTTGTATTGAAGTGAGAAAAAGAAAATAGGAGCCTTTGTAGAGGCCCATTGTAATGGAAGTAGAGAGAAAAGGCCCAATAATTATTGAGAAATATCATCGGATGGGGAAAATGTGAAGGGGAAGAGAAGAAGAAAGCGAAGCACATGGGAGAAGTGAAGGGAAATGGGAAAAGAAGTGCAGGTCAGGTGCAGGTGCAGGTGCAGGTGCAGGTGGAGGTGGGAGGTGAAGATGTATCTGCACACGTATGTCTCATTTAGACAGCTAACCTTTGCTTATGTCATCTTTTCACGTGTCTCTCTTTCAATCACTCACCTCTTTTTTTTTATTTTTTTAAAGCTACGTACGTACCACCAATCTTCTTCTCTTCCCATCGACCACCATCAACACAACACACTTGTCTCTCTTTCATTTTCATCTATCTATCTGCTTCACTTTTTTTTTTTTTTTCTTTTTCTTTTTACTTCATCATACTTATGTTTCCTTTATGATTATTATATGTATTACGGCTCCAACTTATAAGGAATGACTCGGAGAGTGGGGGTTCAAAGATACAGATATTAGTTAGTGTACATAAATCGTGATTATTAGAAAGATAGAGGACCGTTTTGGAAAATAAAAAGAGGTGAGAAAAGTCAATTAAAGGAAAAAAGAAGGGTTTAGGTTTAGAAAATCTGATCTAGTAATTGGGATTGGATTGTCTGGTTAGAAGCAGTGGAGCCCTTTTCCTTTCTTTCTTCTCTTCTCTTCTCTTCTCTTCTCGTTGCCTTCCTCTGAAGAGAAGGTCGACGCTTAACCTTTTTCTTCTTTTCTTCTGGATCTGATTCAGATCCATCGCTCTTTCTTTCTTTACATCGATCCTTTTAGATCTTCTCTTTGATTTTCCTTCTTTTACTTTTTCTTCTTCCTGTAACTCTACTGTTCATATATTTTTTAGACCCTTTCTCTCATTTACTAAACCCTCAATCAAATCACTTGTGTAGATTAAGATTGCTTCTGATTAAAATTCCTTTGATGTGTATTCGTTGACTAGAAAAGTCTGCGAGTGACTTCTTCCTGTTACATCTGCTTCTGCAGAATCTATCAGGTATTGATAAAGTTTGGATTTTGCTCTGATCCCTGTTAAGAAATGATTCCTTTTTCTCATCTGATCCATCATCCAATTGGTTTGCAGATTCTCGAGTTAAAAGTTTGGTTTTTGATTTTCATTTTCAGTCAGCCAAGTCTCGCTACGAGTTGAGAGCTTTCAGATTCTATTAAGATTATAAAACTATTGTGGTTGTTCAGATCCTTACTTGGAACTTTTTTGAATTGCAGATTATTATAGTTATTATCGTTTCTACTCTGTTTGTTTCTGCATCCCTTTGACGGATGTGGTGGAAAAAAAGGGTTGCCCTGATGAGATGAGGGATGTTATCAACATTAATGAAAATCTTGAGTGCTTGTTTGTGGCCGTCTTCCTCTGGCAAGAACTCTGATTCGCAAGGAAAACAAGATGGATTGCTCTGGTATAAAGACTCTGGTCAGCATGTCGTTGGTGAATTTTCTATGGCAGTCGTTCAAGCCAACAACTTGCTGGAGGATCAGAGTCAAGTTGAGTCTGGTCCATTGAGTACTCTTGACTCTGGTCCTTATGGAACCTTCATTGGTATTTATGATGGTCATGGTGGCCCTGAGACCTCCCGCTTTGTCAATGATCACCTTTTTCAGCATCTTAAGAGTGAGGGAACTGAATGATCTCTACATATATAAATATAAGACCAATCGTTTGAAGATATCGACAAAAACATCGTTAAGAATCTTGGGACCAAAAAAAATCTATAATATATATATATGCTTGTAAACCAATCGTATGGATACTAATATCTTCGTTCTGCAGGATTCGCAGCAGAGCAGGCGTCCATGTCGATGGAAGTAATAAGAAAAGCATATGAAGCGACTGAAGAAGGGTTTCTTGGGGTTGTGACAAAGCAGTGGCCAACGAAGCCACAGATTGCAGCGGTCGGGTCTTGCTGCTTGGTGGGTGTTATATGCGGAGGGATGCTCTATATCGCTAACGTTGGGGATTCCCGGGCAGTTCTTGGAAGGGCAATGAAAGCTACAGGTGAGGTTATTGCGCTTCAGCTGTCAGCGGAACATAATGTGAGCATAGAATCTGTTAGACAAGAAATGCACTCTTTGCACCCGGATGACTCGCATATTGTCATGTTAAAGCACAATGTTTGGCGTGTTAAGGGCCTTATTCAGGTATGTTTCTCAATCCGGAGTATATGTAATTACATTTTTAGGGTCAGAAGGACTCGGTTTTTATTCAGGTACATGATCAACTTAGTAAATCACTTGGAGAGGGCTTGAACTTCTTGCTGGTTCTTTGAAGCCAAGAAGCTAGCATTTTACTTGTAGGACAATGTGTTTTCTTTTTATATAACTTTTAGCATGACAAGAACAACTTAGAAATCTTTCTATTTTCTTTCGGTATGGCGATAAGGTTTCTGCAATGAACTATAGACTATACACTCAAAAGGTTCAATTAGTAGTAATCTTGACGTTGTCATAACCCACCCCAAATCCATCAACCCTAGAGAAAACTGAGCTCTTGTTGAAGTTGGTGGTATTCAGCCAGTTTGTGTATGTCCCATACATTAAATTAAAGACAATCTATTTGACAGAACAGTAGACACTAGACAGTTGGTGAAATGACTAGATATGTTTGGTCATTTGGCATGTCAAAATAAACCCTGTAGTCTGAAATTGAAAAGGCTAAAGATAAGTTTGTTCCTTTACAGGTATCGAGATCCATAGGCGACGTGTATCTTAAAAAAGCAGAGTTCAACAAGGAACCATTATACACAAAGTACAGACTCCGCGAGCCATTCAAAAGACCGATCTTGAGTGGAGAACCGTCAATAACGGAGCATGAGCTCCAACCACAAGATCAGTTTCTGATATTTGCTTCTGACGGGCTATGGGAACAGCTGAGCAACCAAGAAGCTGTTGACATTGTTCAGAACCACCCACGATATGTACGCAGGACCCATATCTTTTCTTTCCGATTTCAGTAAAGACCTATCACAAAACCAAAGATTGACTCTGTCCTTTTCCTATGGAAATGAATGCAGGGTATTGCACGGAGACTGGTGAAGATGGCACTGCAAGAGGCAGCAAAAAAACGAGAGATGAGATACTCTGATCTGAAGAAGATAGAGAGAGGAGTGAGGAGGCATTTCCACGATGATATAACAGTGGTCGTCATCTACCTTGATACTAATCAGGTGAGCTCTGTCAAAGGACCCTCTCTCTCTATCCGAGGCGGCAGTATGACCTTTCCTAAGAAACTCTAAGATACTCTCCACTTTTTAGGTTCCATCTTTTGTAGTTATTCAAAAAAAAAAGGGTCACTTTTGTTGGTATAAGAATGTATAATTTTAACGTGAAAGCTACACACTACTGACGTTTGAAACTCATTCCGGTAATTATTAATTTTTAATTATTCAGCAAACTTTGTTGTAACGATGTAATCGTTGTTGAAGATGAATGAATATGAATCTAGGCCTTCTGTCATGTATGTGTAGTGATCATGACTGACATTACATGCATTGATTAACTACCATAAATACATGTCGCACGTTTTGTCAGTTTACTTCAAACTAGCAAGTACTTAAACTTACTTATATCTTAATCAACTGTGTCTAATTCTGTCATTCAGTGTAGTTGAACGGAGAAAGCTTATCTGTCCTGTTCTTGTTGTTTTGATGCCAGTTAAAGCTGAGGAGCTCAAATAGAACTTGTCGATGTGAGTACCACTTAGTTTGCTTACATATTCATTGGCTTAGTTGGTGTTATTTAATTGCAACATTGATATTAAAAGCTTCTCAACGGTAACGAACCACAAGGTGAACAATCCAAAAACAGTAACATGTAAAAAGAGAGAATGAAGCGTGTTGAAATGTAGTCGGTAAAAGTAAAGATTTGATCTGATTTTGTAAGTCAAGTAAATACTATTGGTAGGGAGAGAGATAAATAATGTGTTCTCTGCATAAATTTGTGGCAATGGTGGACCGGAGAGAAGTAAATAAGGGTGGTATAGTTTTTGCTTCCCACCAGTACTAACGAAGCAAACAAAAAAGGTGTTAGTTTGAACTTTGAACAGGCTCCAGTGTTACAATGTGACAGTAAAACTCGAATCTTTTTCTTGAGAATCATCAATGGAGAGAGAGAGAGTGAAGGGTCATTAGGGTTCATAAGTTGCTCGAGAGGTTTGTAAAAAAAGCAGAGAAAGAGAAAAAGAAAAAAGCAGTAAGAGACTATTAAATGTTGCAGACAGAGAGCAGTGTCCCCTCTCTTCTGCGAGATTCCCTCAAATTTATTACAGAGCATCTTCGATGTTCTTAAATTCTTCTTCAAAATCTTTTCTTTGTAATTATTATTATTTTTGTATTTTTGTTATGATGAAACCTCCTCAAGAAGGAAAGACAGAGGAGGAGACAAAGGAGTATAGGTTCACATTGCATAGCCAGTTTAGTTTTGAACGATGGAGATATGAAAAATATGAATAGAGAGAGAGTGTGTGAAGAAGAGAGAAGAGAGAGGAGAGAAGAGGATTAAAGAGGGTGAGCCAGCTTTTGTGCTTTGGTAGTAGATGAGGTTTTAATGCTCCATACCTTCCATTTCCTTCTCTCATACCCTAATTTAATTCCTCTCCTTTATAATTCCCCCACAGACATTCTCACTTCTCCTCCTCACACTATCTTTCTTTCTTTCTTTTTCTTTTACTTGGCTTCTTTTGATCTGCACTTAATAACGAGAGAGTCCCTTTGATATTGGCCTGGTTCACTCAGATCTTCCTGACCATTGCAACCATTCTCTAGATGATCTGATTGAGCCGCGCCAATATCTCAGTGCTCTCTCGTCTCTATATATTGGACTCTTGATCTAAACCTGTTTATCAACCTCTATGTATATATGTTTATCTCTGTTTCGGAAAATGGAGACGGCATTTGTTTTTTGTTTACCTACCCTGACGAGGTTAACTCTTTGATTTTGCTTATAGTAACTTCCAGTTAAGAGTTGGCTCTCCAGGGAAGCCTTTCCCTTTCTTCTTTTCCAAGGTACCCACCAAACCCTCCAAGTTTTAATCTGTTGTTCTGCTTGCAGATATGATTTGCTTCAAGATTCTTTTAGAATGCATATATGGTCTATTATATATATATATATATATATATATTTTTATCAGAATTTTGAAAGAGAATATATGTCAGCTAAACTGATCTTATTTATTAGTGCAGGATGTTAAGAGAGTTAATAATAACTAGTACATTTATTTACAAAAAAAACCCGTAAAATCAATTAGAAAGGACAATGATGTATATGTCACAATCACAATAAGGTTTTGTAGAAAAAGAGGGTAAAATTAAGGAAGAGGGAATCAATGGGAGAGAAGCTGACGAGCACGAACCCGAACCTGCAAACGAGCAAGAGCATGCATACAATGTAAAGCAATTCGAGCTTGTCTTCTCACAAGAACTCCTCTCGCCACAGCCTGCAACTTCACCAGACTCTTCAACGCCCTAAATGCTCTCCTTCCCTGCAGTAATTATAATAATGGTCAACTACTTTTTTTATTCATCACTTCTGAAATTAACTTATGAAGAAAATGTATCTGTGTCATTAAACTTACCAGGTGACCTCTAAAACAAGATTGGATTTTAACGGCGGCAATGTGTTGTTGAGTGGTTTCTGCTGCTGTTGAGCGAAGGATTGTGATTCTGCTGTGAGATCGCCCGAGAAAATTCCTGCCTACAACGCCAAACAATCTCTTGGAATTGGCCATAAATAAGTTTAATTATGGGGAAAATCAAAAGCCTCCCGTCGATATATAATCTCTGCACGTAAAATGTGAAGAAAAAGTGAAGACGGTGTCTTAAAGGGATAGAGATGATGTGCTCTCCTCATCTTAACTAACGAACGTGCTCGCATGCTTCTCTGTTTTTCTATTTTTTCATTTTATAGTATATAGTTTTTAAGACACAAGAGTGTTTGTGTCTTTGGTCTTCTTACATTTAGGTTCTCAAATTATAATGTCGCCAAACACATATGGAAAATAAGCTTAGTAAGACCCACCGGTTATAATAACATGAATTTTGGGCAGATATGGCAGATATGCCACATTTTGAGATTTTTATTTGTAGTTTTACAGTTTTTTATATCTATTATGCGTCATAATTAATTTTTTAAAATAAAATTACTGTTTAAAGGTATGTACTTCGTGTATGTAAGTGTGGATCTGTATGTACGTTAATTAAAGATAAATGTTATGAATAGTATAAATAAATATGTATTTGGTTAACTGGTTTAGTGTTTACATATATGATCAAGTGGTTTAATTAATGTTTACATATGCAGTTTTTTTTACCAGAATTTGTAATTAAATATTGGGAAAGTGTTTTTGTCAGTTGATTGAGTATCATATTTACTATCTTTTCATTTGAGTTCAGTTCTAAAAAACTGTATTTAATTCATTTGCTGATTTAATTATTGACAAAAAATATGTCATTTAAAGCTCAAAAAAAGAGATTCAAAAGGATTCCACAACTCAAATGGAATGTCAAAGGGAAGTTGGAGAAAGTAACAAGACCAGTGATAACTTCAACATCTTTCATTGGACACTGTGTATATTGGACGAATCATGGAAGGATTGTTGATGCTAAAACTCAACACTCGTTATAAAAGTGTAGGANAAAAGTGTAGGACTTCGAATCGAATTCTTTATTAGACGAAAATGGATTACAAACAAAGGCTAAGAAGTCTCTTTTGCTCTAGGGTTTTTTCCTCTCTTTTTTCTTGTCTCTATTCCTAAGGTTTAGACTCTTATTTATAGGCTTTTGTGCTAGGGTTTTGGGGAAGATCCTCTCAA
>OVBA01009497.1:277-10484 GCA_900406435.1 Lepidium aucheri | reverse complement strand
CAATGTTCGAGTACCAGGCGCTACGGCGCTAAAGTAACCCATGCTATACTCTCAGGAAAAGCTCAAACGACCTTTTCAACAATGCACTTTTCGGACCGAGAAAGTGGGGGTTTTCTAAAAAATGGAGTTGATTGGATTTGCAAGAGGAGGTCCGTGCTTTCTTTGTTAAAGTAAGTACACGTGCTCTAATCCTCTGAGCTACAAGCCCCACCCCAATTAGACACCAAACCCGTAATCGCAATGACCCAATTCCAAGAGCGGAACTCTACCAATCTTATATTTGATAAAAAAAAAAAAAACACTTATCTATACCAATTTACAATTATCATCATTAAACGTATATTCATGCTTCTTTGAATTCTATTTGCAAGCAAATAATGTACACAACTCAAGATTTGCATTCTTCTAATTAATCAAAACCGTCTGTTAGAATTGCTTGCATCATACGCACTAAACCCTTCTCAATCGTCTTTATCTTCTTAAAAGCCCCACATTATTTCCAATTGTTGTAACTTTTTATGACTAGTCAACAACACGCAAGTATCCTTTAATCAAGTCATTTAAAGATCCCCAATTAACTTAACTTTCCTTTGCTTTCTATATTGTCCTATTCCTATGGCGGACCCATGTGGTGTAGAAGAACCCCCTTCAATTTTGATTAAATAAAATTATATAGAGTTATTATGTTTTGTTAAAACCAAATTAAGTTTGTTTTATTACTAATTAGTGATCCGGTCCTGTAACCGGGATTTAAATGCAAATATGAGAATTTATTTTTAGAAATTTATGATTTTATTGAGTAGTTTATTGTATGTAAATTTTGGAAGTCATGATAAATTTTCATTAATGAGTGAATATGTTGACACCTTTGAATTCGCCATTTTTTTATATTATCGTTTTTCACATATTTTACTTTATATATATATATATATATACTCTGNTATATATATATATATATATATATATATATCTGGACTCCAATTTTAAATAAATTCCAAAACTTTAGTTTGTTTTAAAATTTACAGTCCAATAAACAGCCCGCAAACTCTCTGATTCATCTCACAAATTCCAATTTTGTATAACATTTGAGAAAATATAATATTATATTATTCAATAACTTTTGGAAAAACTGTCTAGATGTTAATGCGTTAAAAATCATTTTTTCGCTTAGGTATCTCTAGTTGGTCTAAAAGGTCTCTCAGCTTTTAAAACATTCCCTTTTTAGTGGTGAAGAGCTTTTAATATGGCCTCATTAAAGACTACAATGTACCTCAATCTTTCTTTTCTTTGACTTCTTTCTTTTCTCCACCACTTGCTCCAAGAAATCGCGATTCATTACCTAAAACTGCTCCTTGGTAATCAAAATTTGATTTTGAGTAATCATGAGTTTCCTTAAACCAACCCGCAATCACCGTACTTATGGATTTTTTTAAGAGAACATTATTTTCGCCTTAAACCACGTTTTTTCTATCTTCGCCGCACAATCCTTTTCTGGCGATGCTCTTGTCAAAACACGATGGCATCCAATTTGAAAATTGCTATCAACACTCTTTCTCTAGATGATGAAGATACCATCACTCTCCCGGATAGTCCACAGTTTTGGGTTTTCAATGAGCATGCAAGTAGTTTAATGGGGAAGCTATTGAATCTTGACTACCAAATAATGGCAAAGATGATTGATGCCATTCCAAAGATATGGAGGACGAGAGAACATGTTTGTGGGATCGCTTTGTCGAGAGATCGCTTTCAAATCTTATTTCAATGAGAAGAGGATCTCCAAACAGTTTTGGCTGAGAGGCCTTGGTCATACGATAACTGAAATATGGTAATGGAGAAGTGGTGCACTGATCCGTCGACTAATTTTTTATCAAAAATATCTATCTGGATCCATGTGAACTACTACACAAAGGGAACAATCAAGCGTTTGGCAGCGATTACCTGGGAAGTTGAAGAAGTGACATATGACCGAAAGGTCTCATAAAAGATAGAATATGTGAGAGCTAAGATTCTGGTTAATACTGCCAATCTAGCGAAGGATGTTTAAATCCTAATTCTCCTTTCTGGTGCGAAAGTTGCAATCAGATTTGAGTATGAGAAACTTCGGAAGCATTGTTCCCATTGTCAAGGCTTAACCCATGAAATGACCATATGCTCGTGGAAGAAGAAGGAAGATCAAGCAGGAACTCTCAAGCGTAAGACATAGTCAACATCTCAAAATGGCAAAGAACAGGGTAACATGGACACCAGGAAGAGGATCATGCCTCTGCTACAAAACATACTAGAAGTCCCACATGGTTTTCCTGACTTGTTAGATAAACTACCTATTAGGGAGAGGTATTTGGCAATTCAATACATACATCATTCTGACCCTAGGGAGAGGTGAGCTCGCATTCTACAGGTTCAACAAGGAGCTGAAGAGGATGATGACAAAGAAGGAATTTTACTCACACAATACAATTCACAGCATCACAAAAAGTGATCAGATTGTTGTTGTTGAAGGCGGAGGTGAAACGCATGCAATGAGAGGCAGAACATAAAGAGGAAAAGCGTGGAGACTTTGTTGGAGAAAATGCTCTCAAATTGTATGAGATGGAGGTACTCTCCACGAGAAGCTTAGATTTCTTGAATTAGTTATCCTCACCACCAACATTCCATGTGGCTCTCCTGGGAGTGATGGTAATACGATTGGTAAACCAGGGAAAAGGAGACAAGCGGTGTGGGTAAGAAAACAGAGGACTGCATGTGTTACTCCAGCAACTCAGAGTCCAGAGAGTCCAATCCAAGGGGCGGGTGAGAGTAGCAAGAGAAAGAATAGTGACACATAGATAGAGTCACCTAAGAAGAATATGAAAATTCCAATCGATTGGATTGGTGAGAGCTGTAAGGAGATTAATAATGGTACGAAGATAATGGTAATGAAAGGGAACCAGAAAAAAGCAATGATGCGGTGGCTTTTGAGGCGAAGCCACTGCTAACCAAATGAGCCTTATGAGATAGAACTGTCAAGGTACGAGAAATACTGAGATAGTTCGTCGTATACGCGAGATATGAAGGAAGTATTTCCCAGATTTCATGTTTTTCATGGAAACAAAGCAAGGAGAGGAATACGTTACAAAATTAAAGGACTCTCTTGGCTACAACAACATGTTCACAGTTAGTCCAATAGGTTTAAGTGGTGGACTTGCTATGTTTTGTAAGAATACTTATAATGTTTCTGTTTTGGACGCTCATAAGCAGATTATCGATATAAAAGTCATAATGAATTCAGTTTGTTTTTATGTGTCATTTGTTTATGGTGATCTAATCCGTAGGAACCGTAGACAAATATGGAACCATTGATCATCCATTGGGATGAAAAGAGATGATAATTGGGTTATTGTTGGTGATTTTAGTGAACTGCTTGATAATTCTGAAAAATAAGGTGGACCAACACGCCGAGAATTTACATTATGGAATTTTTTAGACATGGTCTCTAATTGTAAATTAAAGTAGATGCATAACTCTAATAACACATTCTCTTGGGCAGTGTGGATAGATAATGTCTAGGTCTAATATCGATTAGATCCTAGCTTTGGAAATGATAACTGGTTCAAGCTCTTTCTGCAAATTAACCACGCGATATTTGGATATGTGGGCATCTGATCATAGGTCAATCCTAGTATTTTTCAGTGAATAGATGCTGAAGGATAAGCGAATGATCACTTATGATAGTAGATGGGCATCTAAGTCATGTATCAAAGACGCAATCACCAGGGGTTAAACCGATGCAAGAAGAGTTTCAAATCTTTCTAGCTAATTGTATCAGATCTTTCAGACCTGAGATCTTGAAGTAGAAAAAATAATATTGAGGCTAATACGGGTCTGATTATACATAAGCTTAAAAAGGATCTTGAAACAAAGAGATCTAAGACAAACCCAATGTGTGATATGTTAAACAACCTGACAAAAAAGTTTTTGGTTGCTTACAAAGATGAAGAAAATTACTGAAAACAAAAAAGCAGAATTCAATGGCTTCAAACTGGGGATCATAATACAAGATACTTTCACAATAGCTTGAAGAGCAAGAAAGTTCGAAATCGGATACAGACGTTACAGGATGAACATAACCGCGAACAAATGACCAAAGGGTCCAAAGGAGAAGTGGCAGTGAACTCTTCAAAGTCTTATTCACGAGCCCGCAGCCCCAAAATATTGATTTCATGCTGTCAGGTCTATCTAAGAGAGTTACTTTTGATATGAATTGTCGTGTGGCAGCACTAGTAACAGGTAAGGAGATTAAAATTGCACCTTTTGCAATATATGGAAGGAAATGCCTGGGTGCAGATGGCTTCACCGCAAAATTCAGTCAATAATTTTGGAATGTAGTAGGGCCTGAATTTTACAAAGCCATACTCGCCTTCTTTGATACCAGAGACTTACTCTTTGAATGAAACTTTACGCAAATCTGCCTTATTGAATCTTGTAAGAATAACTGAACTTCATCCTATAAGCTTATGCTCGGTCCATTGCAAAATAGTATCCAAGATATTTTGATGCCAGCTTAAGGGAGTACTTTCCAAGCTAACATCCTCAACCCAAGGATCCTTTGTATCAGAAAGGATAATCTTTGATAGCATTTTGATCACACATGAGCTAATACATTCACTCCAAACTAATGCTAAGATGTCTAAGGGTTTTATGGCCATTAGGACGGATATGTCTAAGGCACACGATAGGGTAGAATAGGTTTATTTGGAACACCTATTCCGGAAACTCTGTTTTGATGTCGTTTGGATCCACTGAATAATGTAGTGTGTAACTTTGGTTACTTATACAGTGTTGCTTAATGAGCAAGCTCATGGACTAATCAAACCAGAAAGAGGTGTAAGGTAAGGTGACACCCTCTCTCCGTTTCTTTTCCACATGTGTCTTAAGGATTAATACATATCTTGAATAAAGCAGAACTCGATCGGAAGATTCATGGTATACGATGTTGGCCAACCAGACCTACAATACACCACCTAATGTTCGCGGACAATAGTTTGCTGTTGTTTAAGGCTACTATCACGGAAATCAAAGCAACTCAAGATTGTTTATTTGTCTCTGGGTAGAGTATTAATCTCCAAAAATCATTGATCTTTTTGGGATTAAAGTGGAAGATGCTACCAAGCAACAAAGTAAGAACATGTTAGACATTACCAAGGAAAGCAGACAGGACATGTACATAGGGTTACCATAATATTTCTCATGGTACAAGAGGAATATTCTAAACTTCTTACATTAAAATATGAGGTCCCGAATAAATGGGTGGTATGCAAAATCTCTTTCACAAGGAGAGAAAGAGGTGCTGTTAAAAGCGGTAACTTCGGAATTACCGACTTATATCATGTGTTTCAAATTACATATTCACACTTGCAAGAAAATCACTACAACAATGAGAGAGTTCTCATGGAGTAGCGGTGATGATAAAAAGACGATTCTTTGGGTTGCTTGGTCAAAATTGTGCAAGAAGAAATGTAAAGGAGGCTTGGGTTTCAGAGATATAGGATAGTTTAATTAAGCCCTCCTTGGGAAGCAAGTTTAGAGAATTATCAATAAACCGGACTCACTGCTATCTAGAGTTTTGAAAAGCAAGTATTTTTGTAATACAACCTTCTTGGAATGTGGAGTTAGCGCATGGCCGTCATATGGTTGGCAGAGTGTATTACATGGGAGGGAGTTAGTAGAGAAGGGACTGGGAAAACAGCTAGGGGATGGTTGCACAACCAAGATTTAGACTGAGAAGTGGATTCAAGATCCCCATCCACGAGTACCAACAAGAATACATCTAGAGTTGGCCAATAATTATACAGTAGCGAGTCTATGGAATGAAATGTATGAAAGCTGGAATGCAACTAAGTTAAAGCAGCTTTTTAATACAAAAGATAGACATTCATTGCTCAACTAAAGCTCATGCAAAATAAAACCAATGTTTACAAATGGAACTTGATTAAAAGTGGAGCTTATGATACTTGTAGCGGATATAATCTAGCTGAAGAACTTGCCACGATACAAAGTTCATAACTAGTTTCACATATCAAAAGAAAGATATGGCGATTTAGAACCTCTCTAAAGATTCGTTGGCAGGGGGCTTTAGCAGTAGCAGACCAGCTTCGTCGTAGGGAAATACAATAAAATGATCAGTGTGAAATATGACAACAGAAGTGGAAACAATCAATCATGTTTTGCTCACTTGTGAGGTACTGCAATTTGGAAGTTGTCACATATCCCTCTACCACCTTGTGGTTTCTCTATCACCTCCACATTTCTTAACATACAGTATATGTTAAGCTGCCAAGAAAACAAGACCATCCCAGAGGTGTGTAGAAATGTGATTTTGTGGTTGATGTGGCATATATAGAAGACAAAGAATGCATTAATTTTTGAGAATACAAACTACAAACCAATCTCTGTGGTGCAGAAAGCAAATACAGACGCTGCTCACTGGTTTTATGCTCCAGAAATGAGAATGCACTCGGAGACAATGCATCTAATTTTAAACAGAGTGGCAGAAAAGGGCAAAAACCATTAACACCCTCGCCTAAGTGTAATTTTAGCTCCTCGTGGGACCCTGTTTTACGAGTTGAGTGGCTTGGCCAATCTGAGATGATCAAGGTCTAACCATCTTACATGGAAGAAGAACTCATGCTAATGTTTCACAACCTTTGCA
Source organism: Lepidium aucheri (assembly GCA_900406435.1). Taxonomy (NCBI): domain Eukaryota; kingdom Viridiplantae; phylum Streptophyta; class Magnoliopsida; order Brassicales; family Brassicaceae; genus Lepidium; species Lepidium aucheri. The sequence goes on along the minus strand of OVBA01009497.1, from coordinate 3,796 downwards.
GGTTGATCTCTTGAGAGAGTGCTCATTACACACATCAAAAGAAAGTAATCTTTGAAAGGGATTCTGAAGAAACATGGATAATTGAATACTCTATCACAACACCTATCTTGGGTAGGCCCGATTGCACAAATTAGAAAACACTTTAGAGGCACTACATAATTGGTTAGCGAGCTGGAATATGAAAGCTAGCAATAGTATTGCAAGCTTAATTTCTTATTCAATGATCGAAGGTAACAGGTACTAGTCATATATAGCTAATGCAGGTCCATCTTGGCTCCAGAAGAAAATTAAGCTTAAAGCCTCGATATAGACTTGCTTCACCTGGTATGTAATCTTTAATTGGAGCTAAGATCTCCTTTACCGTATCTACTGATGTGTGTCTATTAGTTTGTATTTCACAAACCTTTGTTTTATCTAGTATATTCAATTTACAAAAAAACTATTTGAAATTTTCAATATTCTGCATTTTCATTGTGTATTCGTTTACAGAAAAAAATGAGTAATTCACAGTTAAACATTTATTCATTCCTTTATAGTCTTTTTCATTTTTTTCAACCTTACTATTTTTTGAACAATAATTGGATCGACAAAATCCGATTTATAGCCAAATTGCTCAAACTAGAGCTAGCCAGATTTGAACTCACCACGTTGTGCCAAATTAAATCAAGGACAAGCCAACTGGGTTATGTGTTTCTTGACATTCCTTTATAGTCTTTAGTAAGTTAAAATTAAATTCAAACTTTTATTTTTAGTGATTATAATTACCTTCTCTTGGCTTTTCATTTATATATTCGATATAGTCGATCAATATATTTAATTTTTACTTTTTCAGATTTTAAGATCTATAAAAATGAAATATGTCTTTTTATAAAGTCACCAGCTATAATGTTTCTTTTCATACTATTTTTGTAAAATAATTTGTTACTTATGAAACAAGATGTATTATATTTTTATAAAAATATTATTTCATTGTTTAATTTATTTTTTTTCCTTAAACCCGACTGTATTCCAAAATATATCAAAGATTACATAAGCAAAAGCGTTAAATACTAAAAATTAAAACATAGAATCAAAAGACCGAAACACTTCTAAAAGATTAAACCATAAGTCAAGGTCGAACCGATTAGTGTAACTTAGCAAAAGAGTAGAGTTTTGATAACTTAAGCACTAAGTAAATGTAACCTAATTCGAGAATAACTTGATCATCACTCCATCGATGTGACTTAAAATTTGCTCAAAATGATCGTGGTGGTTTGTTTGCCGTGTCTTCCTCATGGTCAAGGTAACGTTTTCGCTTCGTTTCTCTATTGATAAAGACCTCCACTTCTTGTTGTGACATTGAGGATCCCAAATCAAGCTCAAATGTTGCGGTGTAGTTGTCAAGATGGTCATTTTGTGCAACAATGGTTTGGATAGTATCAGAAAGAGTTGCAAGACCTATCGTTTGGTGTGTAACAGTGTGTACCTGATCCGCAAGTGGTTGTGAGCGTGTGGACTCACCTATACCTTCCATGTCTTTAACTTCAAGAGGAGATAGTGGTATTGAAGATTCCTCATGTGTTTGGGAGCTTGGTGGTGTGTGAGCAAGAAAATCAGCTACCGTGGGTATATATGAGACGCCTTGTGTGAGCTTTTGGCACGTGATGAAAAAGCTTGTGAGAGCTTCATATTGAAAGCACGCTTGAGCTCTATCTCTATTTTGCATGTGGATTGGTTTGTAGAATTTGAGGCGCTCATAAGCATTGATGTTGATTCTAGCTCTAATTAGTCCCGCCCGTGTGAGAGTGTAATTTTGGACGTCCACTTCCAGGACTTCGCCTAGTGTTCTTGCGATGAGACGAGTGGTCATTGGTATAGAGTAGTGGAGTGGAATGATACACGCCTCAAGGTGCTTCTCTAAGGTTGTTTGGAATGAATCTCAATCAAAGGGAAACTGAAGTGCTTCCTTTGCTAAGATGTAGATGTGGTGTGGAAGTAGGTGGATTGAATAGTGATCCACAAGAAGAATGGAGGCTTCTTGATACACTCGGACACACTTCTGATCAAGGGGAATCCTCACGAGATCACTTGGTGTGGACTGAAACTATAGGCAAGCGGCAAAGCACTCTCACGGCTAAGGTTTGTGTTATAAGAAAGTTCGACTTTATTGATAATAGGTTAAAAATGAATATACGGCTGCAAGGGACCTTATATAATGGTCCTATCAGCTAGCCCTAAAGGGCCGACTCAAAGCCAAAAAGAGATAAAAACAAAGATTGGTCGTAGCCCAACAACAAGCAACAAGAAATAAAACAACAAAATAAATGCNTAATCTAAGAGGCTGGAGTCATTGGGCTTGATGGACCTGCAAAGACATTTATATTGTAAATAAAACATACCTTGTTGGACTGGATGAAAGGCCAAGCTTTGTTGGTTGCTTGCAGCTCAAGTCTTGACGGTTCTTGGTCCTCTTGCTCAGCTTCTTGAATGTCTTGAAGGTCTCGAATGTCTTGGTCTTGATCTTGGTCCGAGTCCCTTGTCTTCTTCTTTGCAATTCTTGAAAAATACTTCAATGTGGCTCTTATCGATTTTAGTGCGATTTGGTGTAGAAGCTTCCTCTTCTTTGCTTAGCACTTCAGCCACAGTTTCTCCTAGTTGCTCCCTTAGCTTGCGTGCTCTAGCTCTAGTCATAGGTCTGTTTGGTTCCATTGGCTTGATGCCCTCATCATTCCCTCCCTCTTGAAGATGCTCCATCATGGGTGCATCGTCTTCATCTACATGGAACGGAGAGAGATCAGCAACATTGAAACTTGAAGAAATATTGAACTCACTTTGCAGCTCTAGACAGTAGGCATTGTCATTGATCCGTTCTAGCACTTGGAATAATCCATCACCGCGTGACGAGAGCTTGGACTTGTGCTTGTTCGGGAACCTCTCCGGACGCATGTGGACCCAAACTCAATCTCCTGGTTCAAATATCACAGCCTTGCGTCTCTTGTCCTCTCTTTGTTTGATTGCTTCAGCTTTCTTCTCCAACTTCTCCTCTACCTTGAGGTGTAGCTTGCGGACCAGCTCAGCCTTGGCACTTGCGTCTTTGTCAAGGTAATAGCGTGGAGGAAGTGGTGTGAAGTCCATAGGTGTCAATGGATTGAATCCATACACTACTTCAAAAGGTGTAAACTTAGAGGAAGAATAATTAGCTCGGTTATAAGCAAACTCAACCATAGGTAAACATGTAAGCCAATTGTTTAAATTCTTACCAACCGTAGCTCTAAGTAAGGTACCTAGAGTATGGTTTACAACTTCAGTTTGGCCGTCGGTCTGAGGATGACAAGTGATTTAGAAGAGAAGTTTGGTGCCTAGTTTACACCACAAGGTCCTCCAAAAGTGGCTCATGAACTTGGCATCGCGATCAGAAACTATGGTTCTCGGAACTCCATGTAAACGCACCACCTCTTTAAAGAATAGGTCAGCTATTTGTGATGCATCATTGGTTTTATCACAAGGAATGAAGTCAGCCATCTTTGAGAAACGGTCCAC
>OVBA01009496.1:0-10485 GCA_900406435.1 Lepidium aucheri | reverse complement strand
TAAATTGTATAACTCGGATAACTAACCTTCGTTTGGCTAAGAAAGTGGTTGGTTTGTGCTAGAGATTATCCTGATGCAATAGGATTCTTGAACTTAGTACGGCACATCCTAGGATAGTCTGAACGTACAAGAGGATGTTCTTCTTAGCAATTAATACTTAGCTCCGGGATTGCCTCAAAAGCCAATAACTACAAGATACAAATATAGGCCACTGTTAGCACACTACACAATCTAACAATCACCAATTGCCTTAACTATTTAAACTAACCTCCAGAGGAATAGCAAAACCAGGAATGGACCATGGAACATTATTATTCGTAACTGTCCCATTAAAATGCCTAGCTGTATGATCTATCTCACCAAGCACATGCTCAAAAGTCCATCTTCCCCAAGGAAAGTCTCAGTAATATGCTAGATCATCCACAACTCATAACACAAATGGCTTCACATGCATCGCATCTTTTCCCGTCTTTGTCAAAGCATCAAGCACACTGCAAATGAAGTACAAGAGAAGCATCTTCAGACATTCATGCGTACGATCGGGAACTATTCTCTCCAATTCTTTTTTGACGTCCGTCAATCTTATAGCTTTGAGACTTCTAAAGTGCCTCTTCTAAAACCTGTCACTCCCAGCAGTTCTTTCGTAACCCTAGCTTTCATAATGTTTAAATTTCAGCCCGGATATCAATGCGTGTTCCCTCAGACTATATCGGACCGGTATACCATTAACTATGAGCCATGCCTCCTTTCTAGTCTCGAATTTTTCAGTCTGTAGTAGGAGCATCCACATACCCATTAACATGTGTGTTCTACTCATCGGCATATGGAAGATGTACTTGAACTGCATATGGTTGTTGAACCAGTCTATCTCATAAACTGTGAGCAGATGCCTCAAACCATTGAATAACTCCATAGTCGGTCGGATATAGCACTGCGTCGATATCTTGGTCTTATTCTTGTACTGCGACGACTCAAACTGCATTCTCTGAGGTAGCTGTGCACACGGACCATCATCCACTATCTATGTTCTCTTCTCCATTCTGCAATGAAAAGAAAACACAGTAAAACTACTTAGTTATATCCAGTTTTACGAAACTGTATAACTATCTAGTTGTACATAATATTACTTCATTTGAAACGCCGCCAATCATCCTAATCCCAATCAGCTACTAACCATTTCACATATCAACCCAGTTTGTAAAATCAATCTAGTTAAACCCAGTTTTACAAAACTATATAACTATCTAGTTGTTTATAGTATTACTTCATATGCATTTGTATTATGTCCAAAAAGTGATATATACCATTGCATCATCTTCTTCTTCATTATGTCCCTCACTTTCATCACTTTTCTCATCATCTCCTTCACTCTCTTCTCCATTCTGCAATGAAAAGTAAAACAATACAAATGTATAACTATTTTTGTTCAAAGTATTACTTCATATGCATTTGTATAACATCAAAATATTGATACATACCATTGGGTCATCATCTTTCTCATCATCTCCTTCACGATCTTCTTCATTCCCGCCAGCCCTCACTTCTTCTTGATGCACTATCTCCCTTCAACCCTTTGAGCGAAATGCGGCAAAAGGAAGGAGACCACTTCCATCTCCTGCATATTCTTCTCTGGCGTTCTCTTCTCCGGTGTTCTCTTCTTTGGTGTTCTCTTCTCTGGTGTTTTCTTCTCTAATATTCTTTTCTCTGGCGTTCTCTTCTCCGGCATTCTCTCTCCGGCATTCTCTCTCTGGCATTCTCTTCTCCGTTGACCATCGAGATTTCTTCTGGTGGTTCCTCTACAACCGGAGCTTTGTTTCTTCTCTTCACTATCCACCGAGTTCTAGCCATAGATAGTTAACGGAACCGTCGAATCAAGGGTCATGGGTGGTTGTGGGTCGTTCTTCTTTTTATGCTTCCCCTGCGACGATTTCGCTTCCTCCTTTGGCGAAAATATGAAATTTGAAATCAAATAAGTGATTGGGGAGGTTTTGTGACAAAGGGATTGAGAGGGTAAGATTGTACAATCATATTTTTTGGCAATTAAAAATATATAAAAATATATATATTTTACTGATGGTGTTATGAGGCGTTTCCTCTTCAAAATGGACTTCTCAGACAATTTCCCCATGTTGATTGGCTATTGCTATCCTTTCAAGGAAGAAAGTCCTTTTGCCGAGAGATAAGATTGTGAGATCTATACAGAGATCTATGGTGATCTCATCTACAATCTTTATGAAGATGATAAGACCTACAAGGAAATTTTTGGTGATCCGATCTACGACATCAATGAAGAGGATGTCCAAGTTGTTGATCACATCGAGTTTGTGTTCAAAGAGAATTCTTTTGAGAATCAAAAGCGTGCAATTTCTTGTGCAGATTTGGGTTTGTGCAAAATCCTAGCAGTTTTGGGTTCGTGCAAATTTCGTGCAGAATAAGGAGAAAAAGATAGAGATGGATTTTCAAAGATGGTCATTTTTTTCGAGTTCGCGTAAAATACGTTTAGATGTTGAATCGTTTTGTGATAAAAACTTATTGAAGATTCAAGGACGAAGCGTGATATTTGGAAATAGTCCAAATATCTTTATTATTTTGATAATTGCCATTTAATTGGTGTTCAAAACATAGACAAAATCAATTTCAAGCTTAAGGGGGATATTGTTGGGATAAGCTTGAACCAAGTTACTTGTTGAGCAAGACATGTAGTTAGATTAGATAAACTTGAGATAATTTAGGAGTTATCTAAAATATAGTTTATCTAATAGAAATAGGAAATTATCTAATCTATATAAGGAGATGTCAAGGTTGTAGCATAATGTGTGAGATTAAGATTGAGAGTTTAGGATTTGTATTGAGTTTCCTAAGCTAATAAAGAGAGTCATTTTTTATACTTCTTTGATTTCACATATCTGAACTTTTGAATTCTACACCTTGAGTGTGTACGGAGTGTACGAATTGCTAGGTTTCTCTTCCATGTTCTGTGGTGTGTGTTGTTGGAGTGCTCTCCATTGATCCTGCTTCTCGGTGGTTAGTGACTAGAGCTTCTTTTCTTTTCTAGTGTTTGCCTTTTGAGTTGGAGCTCATATCAATTTGAGGCTTTCTCCTTGTTGACTCATTGGGTATTGCGGCTTAGATTAAGGTCTAGATTCTTCGATTCAAGCTTAAAGGTGTGGAGGATGTAGTAAGGTCTGTGGGTTGATCGTATGGCTCAATTTAGTAAGCCTTGTTGAAGCCTTTTTGGTGTGCCTGGTTTCGTTTTAGCTAAGTCATTGTGTTTGCTTAGAGTAACAGCCACCAGGGATAGTGCTTGGCTCATTCTTCTTGTGTCACTGTTGCTGGCTATGTCTACGAGCCATCATTGAAATGCTTCCATCCGCTTTTGTTTAGATCAAATCGAGGTTGCCCGAATAACTTCGAATGCGAAAACCAATTACATGTCTCCAATTGGAATTCAATAAAATATTTACCACTTCATTGTTTTCAATGAAATGGATATTGTATTGATTCCATGTTTTTTTTATCTTTTTTGGGCATAGAACCAAATTCAAAAGTTCTACTCTCTATAAATTATTACATTTTTCATTACATGAAAGATTCACATCTTTATCAAAAGAAAAAAAAAACAAGAAAAAGAAAACAGAGTTATCGTACAAAAACCAATATTTAACCACTTCAACAAATTATCTTTTCAGAACCTACGATAGATATCCTGCTTTATTAAAATATAATTTTTTTTTTCTATACCAAAGTTCATATGAAGAAAGCTTTTAACAGCTAAAATAATGAATTGTTTCATTTCAATTTCTTCGGGTAGTTTTTATTGATTAGAAGGAAGACAATTATCGCCTAGTGGGGAAAAATCATAGTATTTAGTAATCTCAAATTCTCAATTACAGGATTCATCAGAGTTGTAGTTATATGACATCAAAAATATTTTTATATAGTTTGCTTAACTGTTTAAAATCAACAAAACGGTTCTATGGTGTAGTGGTTAGCACTCTGGACTTTGAATCCAGCGACCTGGGTTCGAATCCCGGTAGGACCTTTTTTTTGGTTTTTTCTTTCTTAAAAAATCGTGAAATATACTGTTCACAGATCATGACACCTATGGATCTTTAACAATTTGAGAAGAACCGTTCTGGTCAGTAGATAGTAACTACGAGGAATACATAGAAGTTATAAACATAGCACTGAAATACACAAAAGTTTTACAAGACAAAGAAAGAACTGAAAAGCTTCCGTCTCACGACTTTCACATGCATCTTAAAAGGTTACTTCCTTTGTAACACTAATCTCACCACCTTGATGCCTCTATATACAACATATCTATTCCGCTTCTCTCAATGGGCCGGATGAGGAACAGCGTTGTGCGCACGATGAGCCTGAAGAATACAAGCACAGTGCACAGATGTTAAGTTCAGACAACCACTCATGACAAGTGAATGCCTTCCTGAACATGTGTGAAGAGCGGGAAAGGTATCACAAACTGCCTGAACAGCTGAAGGTGTAAGGGCAGTGCATTGGCTAATGTTCAGACTTCTCAGCCCTTCTTCACTGTATTTGCCTTTGTTAACTGAATTCCATAACCCCGGTTTGTTCTTTACCCCGCTCTGAGCTAGCGAGTACATCGCCCTGTCTGTTATGTTTCTGCAATAGTATAACCCCAGTGACCTCAAGTGGACACACCAGTCTGCTAGAGCAACCACACTCTCATCTACAAAATATTATATGACAAAAACGAATTAGGTCTCAAGATCAAAAGTATCTTAAATCCATCTATAACAACCTATCTTCTTCAAGCTTCATTCAGTTCAATACATTTTTTCAAACCATAGTATTCTGCACAGGAAAATAGATGGTCCTAGCTTAGAGTAGGCTTAACTATGTGAAGTACCTGTAATTAGAATACAGCCACAGAGATCAAGGGTCCTGAGATCTGGGCAGCCATAAGCTAAACTCATTACCCCATCATCACTGATATTCTCACACCATCCCAAGTTAAGTGACTGCAACTGATTGCAGTTATTCCCAATAGCCTACACACATCAAGATGAACACATATAAAGGGAACAATCAATTAGTTCAACTTATGATCAAAGGAGCAAGACCCAGACTAAACGTGAACATTCAAAAGCAAAGATTAACCTCCAAGGCATAGTCAGATACAGCGTTGACACACCCGCAAAGATTCAGAACTTTAAGTTTTCTGCAGAATCTGGTTAAATACGCAATAGCAGTGTCACTGAACGAAGTGCAGCCACTAAGGTTGAGTTTTGTGAGGTTAGGGCAACCATGAGAAAGCGCATAAAGGGAACTATCGGTAAGTTTCAAGCTTTTGCTGAGATCAAGCTCTTCTAGCTCATGGCAGTGATTTGCTATGGCTTCTACTGCATTGTCCTCTAGTTGCGATTTATCCTGCCGCAGTATTAAAGTCTGCAACTTTACAAACTTGGGAGCAAGAGAAAGAACCAAGCTATTCATGTTATTGTTGCACCTGGTAAAAAAAAAGGAGAAGAAACAACATCGGAGAGTGTAGATAAAGATCAATCTGAATACACTAAGTGAGACTAGAACAAGCTTCTAATGGTTCAAAAAGATTCAACTCAAGAGTCACCTTCTGACTACTACTCTGGATTAAAGAGCGTGGTTTTTTCACCTCCTAAATTAAAACTGATCCATCAGTCGTAAAAGGTTTTCATCAAAACGTTACTTTTCACTTCTTTTTTTTTCCATCTATTCTGATGATCAACAACAAATTGGGCAGTTCTACCTCAATACAGTAGCAACAAAAAAAGATTTACGCTTTACGGAAACCAGACAATCAAGTACCAAAACCCTAAGCACAAGGTAAAATCAAGACTCTGGAAACTCAGTTCCCAGTTCAAATAAAAGTAGAGCAACACAGAGGAAAGATGATTGTGGCCTCAATAGCATCTTACCAAGAGAGACGGAGACGAGTAAGACCAAGAGAGATTGCATCTCTCCAGCCACTGCAAACACCAGAAGCAACAATGACCTTACGATCATCGACAAGAGAAAGGATCCTCATAAGAAGCTCCACAGGGATGTCTTTCCACTCTTTGATCGAGTTTCCTTCCATCTTCATCTTCTGAAAACAGTGGTCCAGCTCCATGGATGCTTTTCCACTCATCACCATCTTTATTTAATGACTAATAATGAAGCGGTGTCTTGATCCTGTCACCAAACACAAAGTCATGAGATTAAAAATATCTGCCATTTATCCGATTGGACGACCTCGAAAGACGATAAAAGACTGCATATTTGAAAGTAAATCACTGTAGGTGAGTAAAGAAACAAATGCAGGATGATACAAACTTTCGTTCTTATGGAAAAAGAAACAAAATTTAGAACCTCTGGAATCAACCTGCAGGAAGATGAGAAACTATCAAAACAAAAAATAGAAAAAAAATTAAAGTTCACAGTTTGCCCTGCTTTCTGGATAGTTCACTTCTCAATATATATATAATTCAAGTAATTCATTGACTAACGTAAGACCAGAGAGGATTTGATAAATCTTTGAAGACAAGAAGATGATATCACTTTAAGCTTTTGATCATACCTTTGAATTAGTTTCCTCTTCCCTCTTTCTGGGTTCTTTTGTTGCGTCGAATTGGTTGATTAATATATTCTTGATAAAATTTCTCTTCTCAAGTAATTACACAAAGCTAGAAGATACCAAGTGAATAAACCAAAATAAAGAAAAGTTTTGGTTTAATGAAAAGGGCTAAAAGGCAGGAGAAACGTGTGGGAAATAGCTTTGTGACGCTTAATCTGCCACGTGTATTATAGGAACTGGCAGATACATTTATTAATGTTTTTTTTTGGGGTTAAAATGATACATTTAATCTTATATTTTGATTTATTTGTTTTTGGGCCACACAAATACTTTGAATCAATTCCAAGCCAATGGACACCATTTTCAAACATTAATTCAATACAAGTACGTTTTAAACATTAAGTAGGATTATAGCCGCGTTGTAACACAAGATTTGATTGTTTTGATTGGTTTTTAAATGGTGTATATTTATGTTGTTTGACTTGTGTTCATATTTTAAATATTGTTTACGAAATATTATTTTAGAGGACCGAAATCTGAACCAATATCGATCCAAATTAGATGAATTGGATCCGATAAAATATTCAAATGGGTATTATATCTATGTATCTAAGAAACCAAATCTAAACCCGAACCGATACCAAATCAAGAATCAAATTTTTTACTTTATAGTTTTTCTATTACCTTTTTGAATTTGAATTTTTATATAAATATACCCAATCTCGAGCTCGATCTATACCAAACTGAATTAAATGAACCGAATCCAACAAAAACATCAAAATACCGAATAAGATAATCTAAACCCGACAAAATATCAAATACAGATCCTAAATCTATGTACCCAGAAAACCGAATTTATACCCGAACTAAATTTATAACGGATATGTTTTTATTAAACTTGAAAATTTCTAGAATTTTTTATATTCAATTTTTATTAATTTTGAATTTATAAATATAAATTTTGTAACAAAACCTATCTTAATCCTATTTTTAAGGGTAGTTATGAAACTTAGGTTAATTTTTTCATATAGTTTATAATACGGTCAAAATGAAAGTGTCTCTTATTTTAATATATAAAATTCAATACGAGTAATTTATAGATTCTAATAAGTATTATACTAATAAAATACAAAGGATTAAAACTATATAATTAATAAAACTGATTTGGTACTCAATATGTATATGAAGGTTTGTGCTATGTACGGATTATATAATATTTGTTTATAATTAATAGAACTGATTTGGTACTCAATATGTTTATGAAGGAATGGTACATTGAGTTATTGAATAGAATAAGGATGGGAGTAAATGTGCAAGACTTACTCGGAAGTGGACAATTGTTGTATTTGATAAAAATCGAAGCAGCTAGAAAATCAGATCCACTCACTTTTATGCAGTCTGCATCCCAAATTCAAGTTTTGGGATAACCTCACAATAATCTTTTTATCACAATAATCTTTTTACAATAATCTTTTTATCACAATAATCTTTTTATCAATAACAATTAATTTGATAATTTCCTATTCATAATCTAAACCATATTATGCAAAATAACACAATTGTGATAAAGTTAGATCTGGTAGAAAAAATCTCTATTATAATAAAACCGTAGCGTTGAATTATTCGTATAACTTATATTAATATAATAGAGATTTAAAATCTATGATTGGTCCATTTGTGTTGGACAATTAATTTGTCTGAATAAAATTTGTTTAGATAATTTGTCACATGATTCGGTTATATCTTTGTCTTTTTGTGGCAATAAATTTTTATTGATTTGATTTGATTGGTTGAATTTTAAATCAGCCATGTTTTTCTAATTTTTTACAAGAAAATAAGTTTGTTAAGATTATGATAAGATCTTTAATTAAACAGATTTCGTTTGTTTGTTAAATTATGTTAAGAATATAAACTCAATAGTTAACTAAATACTTTATATCTAGGGAAAATCATACAAAAGATATTCATAATCCTAACAGAATATAAATTTAATCGAAGTCTATATAAGAGACATCATGGGACAAATTTAATAATACCAACAAAATTGACATCATTTTTCTCTCTATTATTGTTTCTTCATCATGTATTTCTCTGAAATTTCTTCATTGAAACCTAGCAAAGGAATATGGAGGATTAAAGTCAAAATTCTAAACCTCTAGAAGGTATATACCAAAGAACATGGTCAAACGATTGATATGATTCTTTGTGATTTTAAGGTATGTTATTAATAATTTATTTATGTGAATACTTTTATAATAATTTAATATATTTATAATTATTTGGTATCTCTATTATAATAAAACTGTTGTAATAAGATTTTTTGTATCCTTGTAATAACATAATAAAGATTTTAAATCTCTTAATTTTTTTTATTGGTCAATTTGTTTAAACTCATTAATTTGTCTTTCTGTTTAGATAAAATTATTTTTAACAATAATAATTTCTCTTGATTTGATTCAATAAAAACATACAATTAAAAAGGAAAATTTAACCATTTAAGATTTAATTTTTGTTGGTTTAAAAAAAAAGTCTTTAACCAATCAAGATTTGAATTTTGTTTGTTAAAAATAAAATTTTAACCAATAAAGATTTGATTTTTTTGTTGGCTTAGAATGATAAATTAAAATTTGATTTTTGTTGGTTAAAAAATATCTTTAACCAATTAAGATTTGATTTTCGTTGGTTTTAAAAAAAATCTTTTTTTTAAGATTTTGATAAGAACTTTAATATGATTTTGTTTGTTTTAACAAATAAGTTTTTTAGGATTTTGATAAGAACCTTAATTTAAATATTATTGGTCAATGCAATAAAAATAACAAAAATATAAATTGAGATATTCCTAATCCAAGTCTCTATTATAATAAAATTGTAGCGTTAACAGAGTCATATATTTTATAATAATTAAAAAAATTATCTCTTGATATTATTTGATAAAATTCTTTAACTAATTTTTATTAATATCTTTATCTACATAATATTATTACTTTGTCTTAATTTTAATATAGAAAGATTTTAAACTTATATCTCTATTATAACAAAATCATAAATATAAGATTTTCCGTATCTTTATAATAAAATAATAGAGATTTTAAATTTTAGATTTGTTTTGATTGGCCAATTTATTTGAACTAATTAATTTGTCTAAATAATATTTGTTTAGATAATTTTGTCACATGATTTGGTCTTATCTTTATCTCTTTGTAGCAATATTTTTTTTTTTAATTTCGTTAATAGAGATTTTGTTATGATTTGATCACTTTTTTGAACCTCAATTTGATTAGTTGTATTTTTGAATCTTAATTTGATTTTGTTAGATATAGTAATTATAACAAATAAGTTAGTCAAAATTATGATAAGATCCTTAATTAAACAGATTTTGTTTGTTAAATTGTGATAATAACATTAATTCAATAATTAAGCAAATACTTTATATTTAATTCAATAATTAGATATAAAGTCCCTAAATTTGTTTTGATTGGTTAATTTGTTTAAACTAATTAATTTATCTTTTTGTTTAGATAAGATTATTTAAAAACGAATTATTTGTTTTAAATGATTTCAATAAAAACATACAATTAAAAAGGAAACTTCAACCAATTAAGAGTTGATTTTTGTTAATTTAAAAAACAATTTCTTACCAATTAAGATTTCCTTTGTTAAAAAAGAAAACCTTAACCAATTAAAATTTTAATTTTGTTGGTTAAAAGTTTTTTTAACCAATTAAGATTTGATTTTGTTGGTTTAAAAATAAATCTTTTGTTTGGATTTTGATAAGAACCTTAAGGTATGTTTGTTTGTTTTTAAAAATAATTTTGTTTGTATTTTCATAAGAATCTTAATTCAAATATTATTGTTCAACACAATAGAACACAACTAAAAAAGTATTTTACTGAAATATTCATAACCCAATT
>OVBA01009495.1:0-10489 GCA_900406435.1 Lepidium aucheri | reverse complement strand
CTATCATTTAACAAAATATATGATATTTTGACTAAATTTTTTACGTTTTTTAGATGGCAAAGCAAATATACTAAAACAACTTGAGATACTACTATAATGGAATGCACTCAATGGTACGTTCAACGAAAACCATCTTCTTCCCTTTTTCCCTATAGTAATCAAAGAAAACAAAACAACGTATATTCTAATTTGTTTACAAAGAACCCATATTAAATTAGAATAAACATAAGCTAAACATATGAAATAAAAATCAATATTAATATTATTATAGCTTAAAAAAAAATCAAATACAAACTAAAACATGTCTTTGAAATAGCGTCTGTCCATTAGACGGTTCACTTCAAAATTCCATAAACAACTCTTACACACCAAACTTGTTTTTATATTTTCGTCTTCTATATCTGTTGCATCTTCTTCATTTTTACATGAACACTTGTCTTTGGAATATGAATTCATCAACGACCAAAAAATTTTGAGACTTGTTGTTTCAAGATGAGAGGTAACTCTAGCATGAACACTATCGAGTTTGTCAAAAGTTTCAATTAGGTTGGCCTTGAGAAAAGTAGATAGAATTTGTAATCCTTCAATCTTTGAACTACCTCCAAGACAAAGAAGTGTAAGACCGTAAACATATCTGGCATTAATAATACCTTTTTTGGAAGCATCTCTTAGGTACTGTAGTGCTATGTCTACTTCTTCACAATGGAAAAAACCAATTATTCCTAACCTGTAAAGAGCTTCTGGATTGCCACAATCACATAACTTATGATATATGATAAAGTGTTGAAAAGAAGTCTTGTTTTTTGGACGAAATTCATATTCTTCCAAAGAAAGTTTAACCAACACATTGGTTTATCTACACCAATAATATCTATTAAACTCCGATCCAGTGATTCAAAGCAATGCTTACTCATCATTGGTGCTTCATCCCAAATGATAAGTGATGATTCTTTGACCAGCATAGCCAAATCAGATCCCCTCTTTATTGAGCAAGTTGTGAAATCATCAGGATTTATAGGTATTCCAAATCTTGAATGTGCTGTTCTACCTCCAACTAACAACAAAGATGCTATTCCGCTTGATGCAACATTGAGAACAATTCTCCCTCGGTATCTAATAACAGATGATAAGACTTTCCACATAAATGTTTTCCCAGTACCACCAAAACCATATACAAAAAAAAGACCGCCATTATCATGTAACACAGAATCTACCACATCATCATATACCTTTTTTTGCTCTGAAGTTAGCATCTTAACATTCCTATCATGT
Organism: Lepidium aucheri; assembly: GCA_900406435.1. Lineage (NCBI taxonomy): Eukaryota > Viridiplantae > Streptophyta > Magnoliopsida > Brassicales > Brassicaceae > Lepidium > Lepidium aucheri. Next base: position 9,217 of record OVBA01009495.1, on the reverse strand, counting down.
TCTTTTTTTAGATCTTCACAATCATAATTACGTTCTTCAAACAAAAAGTGATTCAATGTTGTAGCGTAGCCATCTGTATCAATCTGAGGCATTGACACGTGCATACTAAGAGAACTTCCAACATCCTTCAAACTACAATCAAGCTCAATCAGTGTAAAATTTCTGAGTTGTGACTCAGTCAAATTTAGTCCTACATCAAATTAATATGAAATAAATATGAGCAATATAGACCTACAAAATAATCTATGCTTTATTAATATTATGGTTGATATATTTACATACCTGGCATTCGTAATAATGCACGTTTCTTGTAGAGTATATCATCAGAAAGGAATTCCCAAGTACGTTCCCACACATATTCTGGTGATGATAGGCTGTTATTTGTCAACATCTGTGCAAAAACTCTGCATAATGCTGAGGCTGATGACCATTGACTTGCACTAACAATAGCTTCAATGTACTCAGAATCATCATCTAAGAGTCCTCTAGCAATACACACTTCCTTAAAAGTATCGTACAAAACTCCTTCAAAAGTCCTAATATTTTCATAACATGTTGGACCTCTAACTATGTTCAGCAACACTCTTAAGTAGAATAATTCACCAAGTGAAGGAGGCACATAATATATTCGACCAATTGCAAACCTACTTCTTTTCCTTCTATTCCATACTTTATCCTTTCTGTTGTATATATACTTTGAAGGGAACTCTGCATATGTAAGATTCCTAGCATCATCGTCTGTTTTATTACGCTCTAACCAAGCTAAAAACATTGATTGGTCAATTGATTTTCGATTCAGAAGATTATCGCATGGGTCATCATCTTTGCAAACAACAACATGTTGATCTTTCAGATGGAAAGAAAGCTTTTCAACAGGGATATATCTGTAATGTATTGGAAAAGCACATATTCTCCAAGTTGCTTCACATGCTGATATATATACCTATATGTCAAGACAAAAATTTTTGAAGTTATATATCAGATAGCAATGGATGCATTAGTAAATTTCATGGGAGATTAAGATCTATGATAGTATAAAAGATATAAGCAAAACAATAAAAAATACCTGCAATCGAAATATGACTTGATTGGTTTCCTTGAATGTTGCTGTTGATTGTAGTTTCTGCATTGCCTTTCTTTGATGCAAATGCAATTCTGTCTTGACCTTTATGGATATACTTGAATAAGTATTTAATAGATCTTGACTGATTACACCACTCGACATTAATATGGGCTCAATAACGTAAAGACAATCTTTTGTTGTGAGGTACAACATATCGATTATCACATTTGAAATTATTTTTTGTCACAAAACGACCGTCTTCACGTCTTCTATACACAGGATAACCAGCTTGATCAACAGTAGTTGTTTCATTGAAACTCCTTGGATAAAACTTTGTACACTTACCATCTCTCATACATGGAGATTTTGGGTTAACACAGCCACATGGTCCATGAATCATCATGTCTTTAACAACATCATAATAATCTGGTTCTTCACCTTTCTCTGGTATCTCGGCACTGATAATGGAATCTATATCACTTGTATTAGGATATTTATGGTCTTTATGCATGAATAGAAGTATATGAGCATGTGGAAGTCCTCGTTTTTGAAATTCTATAGTATACATAGCTGTTTATGATAAAATTATTTTTAGTTAACCGCAATTTTACAACTAATAGATATTCTTAAAAAATAGATGTTGACTACATAAGCAATTTAAGAATTGAAAATTACCTGCTGTTGTCTTTCCAAATAGGCCATTATCTCCAGTCAAATCTTCCATAAGACTATCAAGCTTCATTTTGAATAATCTACAAATGATATCTGGTTTGTCTTCAGGTCTAAGATTTCTTTTTTCAAGATATCTTGTAATTTCTGGCCATTTTGGATTACAGGTGAATGTAATAAACAAATAAGGAAATCCAAAGTTTTTGCAAACTGCCATTGCATCCATATAATTTTGTCTCATATACCTTTCACCACCAGTAAAAGAAGATGGAATAAAAATTCTTGAACCCTGATTATTCATGTCACATTCGCCATTGTCTGTAGCATCCTTAATATTCGCATAAGTACTTGATCGTAGCTTTAGTTGATTTTTCCTGATATACCTCATGTTATTAGCTTCGATTGTTGTGTAACCATCAACCAAGAATTGTTGAAATAAGCTTTTTGATAGGAGAAGAGTTGGTGAATCATTCTTTCTATCTTGAATACGATAAGCAAACCATTGTCTCATGCTTATTGTTATCTGCTTTCTCCCCTCTATGTTAAAGAAATTGTTTAGGATGCCCAGACGGAAACCATCTTCTCCGTAAGGAAAAATCAAAGGATACTGTAGCGGTAGATATGACGGACTCAGCTCACTTATTCTTTGAAGTTTTCCAGATTTTGTTTCCAGTACAATATCTCTTTTATCCATTTCTAAAACGAAATCTCCAACAACCAAAGCTGCAACTTTTGATGATGTTGGACTGTTATAAATCCGTCCATCCTTTTTTCTGTCATTCAGCAAGACGAAATGTAAAGTTTCAGAATCTTCTTCTTTGAATCTGTCTTTATAAGTTTGGAAAGCTTGAACATGAGCATTGACTTCATGTAACATCTTGGTCAAAATCTCCACAATATCAGTTCTTAGGGAGTTAGTTCCGTGTGTATTATCAGGTGCATTTTTACTACAAATAATACCAAATTTAAAGAGAAAAAGAAACTTAAAATAATTGCAGTCAAAAATAATATCAGTGAAAACAACTAAAAAATTTTAATGGGAGAATAGTTTTTGATAAATTTACCAGTAAGCTTTTAATTTGTTCATGACCTCATTACATGTATCATGTATGTAAATTTGTGAGAATTTGGGATCTTCACCTTCAGGAGGTAACATACTGCCCATAAGATGATAATTCTCACCATGTAGTCTAAAAATTTTAGGACCTCGACCAATATTGATAGAGTGATCTATCTTCCCTCCAAATGATGTAAAAGAAAACATCATATTGTATGCTCGTATGTTTTCACGAAAATTTCTGCTCATATCACCATCGCCTGTAAGTAAATGAAACAATTCATTTGGAGGAGCTTCGAGTAGAGGTAGTTTAATTTTACCATGTGTACAACAAAGAGAAAAAACAGGATTTCCTTTGTTCCTTTTCTTGTTAATCCTCTCGTTATACCACATTGTAGCACCACAAAATGTGCATTCATATACTGGGTCACCAAAATCTAGATAATCTGTATATAAATATATCAAAATTAAAGCAAAGATATTATAACAAATAAAAAATACAAATATACCTTTAAATGAATTTAGGCTTCCTGTGTCATTGCTTGATTTTGTTGACTTTTTTTTTGTTTTAGAGATTGAACATGATGGCAATCGTTCTTCTGTATTTGCCATTTCTTGGGAGCTTTGATTACTTTCATCGTAATTTAAATAGTCTATTGATGAATCAGAATCAGATTCATAACTGTTATTCCAAACACCTAATTTAGCATGCAATGATTTAGTATATTGTTGTTATTTAGATTAGGAAAACATGTATTGAGAAACATATAGAATATATTACCTTCAGACTCTATATTTTCATTGAAATCTGATCCTGTAGTTTAAATAATAATTTTTATTATATTAGTACAACCTAATAAAACATGAAGTTTGATTATATACATTTTCGAACATACATATTATAATACCTTTATCATTGGCGGTTTCATTAGGTGTTAGATTTGAAAAATCTGTGTGTAAGCTGGGTTGCGTTACAATAGAAGTACTTGTTGATGGCAAACATTTTCTGTAGATTTTCTGCAATCTTTCTACCATTAGCTGATCTATCCTTTTTTTTTCCTTCACTTGCTCTATAAATATTAGCAAATAAATGTTTGGTAACAAAGTTTGTGAATATATGATTTAGATTGACTTGGAAAAATTTCTAATATATTAACCTTGTTCTTCACTTAAAAGCAAGACTGCAGAATGTGATCCCAAAGAAGAATTGTTTGTAGATAAAGATATGTTCTTTTTTTGTTTGGTAATTTTCTTTTGTGGTTTTCCTGAAATATAGTATAACGTTACCATATGTGTTTAGTAATGTATTAAAATATACAAACATTGTAAATGCAAATATCGGATATTACATGTAACATGATTAATACAAAATACTATATGATTATGAATTTAAAATAATACATTGTACTTGTTATAATATACTAATTAATAACCTCATTTCGTTGTATGGTACGAATAATGATAAAAATATCAAAAATTACTAATATATAAATTTAAACTAATACCTCCCTGCTTAGATATAGTTAGAGTTGCTTAATGCGATTAAAACGAAAAAACTTTTTCTGAATAAGGTATGTTTTCTAGTTGGTGCATATTATTGCAATTTGACTGGGTCCATGATTAAGTTTAAATATTCCTGATAGTGGAAAGTATATATTTATGTAAAAACAATAAGTTTTATAAATTTATTTTTGCAATGTTTTAATAAATATATTTTTCATTTAATTTCATATGTATATGACAAAAAACATTATTAACTTTCATAGTTGTAAATATGATAGGAATATTACCTATCCTTGCAGTTTCATTACTTCCGGTGTTTGAAATATCAGTTAATACTCTTGGAGATAACTGTGGCACTTTAGAAGTATCATTTGCACCTATTATAAAAACAATAACAATACTTCATAATTAATTTTGTAGATAGTAAACTTGTATAAATGACAAAAAATACATAAAAGTAAAATGAACCAAAATGAAATAATATTTTTAATATAGTTTTATATTTTCTAGTTAATAAAACGTATACCTATTTCATTATCATATATTTCGATTTTTAGACTTAAAAACAGAAGAAAATCAATGTTTCGAATAATTTTAGTTTCGCACTCGACGCATACTTTTGTGGAATGATGAAAAAAGATTAATAATTAGATTATGTTCATTGTAGTAATATTTAATTAAAAACCAAAATTTAGTAATTTCACATATATTCAATTTCATGATTTGCAATATTAGTAATGTCACGTAATTCTTTTGGAGATATATGTGATATGAGGGAAATATAAGTTTCGCCTAATAAACACGACAATATAAATAATTAATTATATTTTATATAATATACGAAATGTTTAGTATTGTAAAATAAGACAGTAATTGAGAATTAAATACAAAAATATGATATAATGAATATAATTTAAATATTAGTAAACTTCTTATAAAACAAACTTATAAACAATCATGCAATGTAAAAGATAAAGGAATTTTATACAAACCTCTAGGTCTCTTACGCTGAAACTCTCGTTCATTTTCCATATCACGTGAATTTGTATTTTTTTTCCTCATAATGATCGCTTGAGAAATTGTGAGAGAAAGGTAACCAATATATGTGATTTAAGGTATACAATTATGACAATAAAATCGAACATAAAGAGGAAACAAATTACGAATACAAACTTCCGAAAATTATGACACAAATTTCGGAATACAAATTGCCAAAATTAAATTATTCCGAGAGAGATATATCATCGTTTACGGAAAGAATAATATTTTTGAAAATAAACAATCAATACAATATTTGCCTTTTTTACTGTAAAAATTGAAAGAATATTTTTGGAATATTAAGACAAAAATTTCGGATTTTTTTTTTAAGATTAGATTATTCCGAGAATGATATATCATCGTTTACGGAAAGGATAATATTTTTGATTCAATCAATCAATACAATATGTCTCATTTTTTTGTATTGTAAAATAATAATTTCGGACTTGTGAGATAAAGGTAACCAATATATGTGATTTAAGGTATACAACTATGACAATAAAATCGAACATAAAGAGGGAACAAAATCCATTCGCACTAAAATAAAATAGCATTGATTTAATTTGTTTGACTGAATTGGATTAATTAATTCGAGCTTGCTATAATGAAGCTTTATAATCATTATGTATTAATTTATATTTGGAAATTAAAATATATATATACTTATTCGTACATATATCATAATCTGTAATTGTCATTTTCATTATTAATTTAGATTTATGGTGTATTGAGAATATATTAATTGACAACGTATATATGTTTAGATATATCTGAAAATTCCATAAAATTTTTTATAACTATGGTATTTTATAAAATTTGCATTAATTATAAGGAATCTAAGAATTTAATCATTGCATCGTATTTATGGAATAGAGCAAAACTTTATATTCATTGGTTTATAAAAATTATTCAACTTTTCTTTAACAATGATATGTAATGATTATATCAAAATCAATATATTGATTAATCGTATAAATAAATCATAATTTATCTTTCCTAAAATAATATTATATGATATTACATTTAGATTAAAAATACAAATTATATTCTGTAATTGTCTTATTTATTATTAATTATATATTTATGGTGTATTGAGAATTTATTTATTGACAACTATATATATTTAGATATATCCGATAATTTCAAAAAAAAATGATAACTATGATAATTTATAAAATTTGCAGTGATTATAAAGAATATATAAATTTAGACAGAGAATCCTATTTATGAAAAATTTCGGAACATTATATTCATTGATTTATAAAAATTATTCTACTTTCCTTTAATAGTGTTATATAATGATTATATTATAGTCAATATATTAATTAAGCGTATAAATCAATCATATTTTATCTTTCCTAAAATAATATTATATGATATTACATTTAGATTAAAAATACAAATTATATTCTGAAATTTGTATACACATTTATTAGAAATAATATGAATTCAATCACAATATTGTATTTGTAGAAACAATCAGATTAATAAATTAAATATGAAGATTACAAATTGAATACATATAATTATTTTAATTAAAATCAACAAAAATAAATGAAATACATAATTATTAATTGGAAAACGAAAAAAATGATTTTATTCCCCGACATACTATTTATTTTATGAAAAACTATTACTAAAAAGGCGAAATACTTCACACTTCCATAAACAAACATTACATACCATAGAAGTTTTAATGTCCACATCTTCTCCAAAAGTATGTTGAGACGTGTTGTAATGTTTCTTCTTTAGAATTTTCCCACAACATGATCCTTTGTTTTTTGCATATGATATCATCAACTTATAAAAAATAAAAAAATCATGGAAATGAAGATATCTCCTCAAACGATTCCTATAGTTATCAAGATTTCTTAGCGTCATTAACAATGTAGGTTTGACGAACGTAGACAGTAGAACATCAGCTTCTTCCCTTTTCCCTTCATCTTCTCCGATGCACGTAAGAATGATACCTAAAATATATTTTGCATCATCGAATTCTTTATTTGAAGAATCTTATAACAATTCCAGTCCTTCTTTTTCACGATTAAAATAAAAGTAAAAATAGATTCCAATCCTGTAAAGAGCTTCAGGATTACCAATTTGACGTAATTCTTCAAGTTTTTGATAGAATTGAACAGGGTAGTGAAAGTTGCGATCAAAGTTTATCTCTTTTAAAGTAAGACGACTCAAGACTATAGGACTGTCACAAATGACTCGAAATAGTTTGCTAACCAATCTAAGATTAAGAAAATCATGCATAGAAGATGAACCACAAAAAGATACTATTAGAAGCAAAAGATCAAAGGGTAAATCGAGTAAAAGAAAAGACATCTTAACCAAATGTGTTTTAGACCTAGAAAAAAAAATACTAATGAAGAGGTTATAGACTCACGTATTTATAATGAAAAACTACTTATCACATAGAACAATCATATGTTAATATCACAAAATTGTATAATTACCTTACTTGATATCGGAATTAAATTCCAAAATTTACTTCTGGATAATTTCGTTTGATACATTAAATAAGTAATAATTTATTACGGAACAATATTTTGCTTTATTTTTTTTTCAAAAATATTATTGATTCCGTAAACGATGATTTTTGCTCTCTCGAAGTATTCCAATTTTAAAAATATTTCGAAAATTTAGTTATAATATTCTGAAATTTATAATCATAATATTCTTCATTAATATAGAATCAACATAAATTATTTACAGAATCAAACATATGAATAAAAATATTCATTTAATTAATGTGGTGTAACAATGAATATTAGCCAAAATATCTTCGGAATTATAGTATTATTTAATGGAAATACACTTATTAATAAATGACTAATCTATTGCAAATTTATTATCATATAATTTCGTTTGATAAATTAAATAAGTAATAATTTATTTCGGAATATTTTGCTTGATTGCTCCAAAAATATTATTGTTTCCGTAAACAATGATTTTTTTCCCTTTTGGAGCAATCTAATTATAATAAGATTCCGAAATTTAAGTTATAATATTCCGAAATTTATAATCATAATATTTGTCATTAATACAGAATCAACATAAATTATTACAGAATCAAACATATGAATATTGAATATTTTCGTAATTAATGTGGTGTAACAATGAATATTCGCCAAAATATTTTTTCGGAATTATAGTATTATTTATGGCAATACACTTATGAATAATCTATTACAAATTTATTATCATATAATTTCGTTTGATACACTAAATATGTAAGAAATTATTTTGGATCAATATCTTGCTTGATTGCTCCATAAATACTATTGTTTCTGTAAACAATGTAATTTTCTCTCTCGGAATAATCCATTTTTTAAAATAATCCGAAATTTTAGTTATAATATTTCAAAATTTATAATCATAATATTCGTCATTAATACAAAATTAACATAAATTATTACAGAATCAAACATATGAATATTGAATATTTACGAAATTAATGTGGTGAAATAATGAATATTTCCAAAATATTTTCAGAATTATATGGTTATTTATGGCACTACATTTATTTTAAATTAAGCATAACTGATATTATGCTTGATTGCTCCAAAAATATTAAATTTATATATAACGTAAAATCACATATTATATTTACTTATACTTCGGAAAAAAAACTTAACCAAAGATATAATAGTAATAATATATAAAAGGATTAACCAAAATATAGAATACTTTATAAAATTTAATAATGAAATTGTTTTCAAATAAGAAAATCCCCAAAGATTAAAATATTAAAAATAACCATAATGTTAAATCTTATTGTGCATAAGAGAAAGTAAATAACTTAAAAAATTGAGACATCAAAAAAATTAAAATCTTCATGGTTTTTCTATCTTAATCTTCTTGAGCTTCAAGGTTTTTGT
>OVBA01009493.1:0-10071 GCA_900406435.1 Lepidium aucheri | reverse complement strand
ATAGAAGTGGGAGCTAGTTGAGAGAAAGCCATCTTGCAGTCATCGCAGTAAACAATGAGCAAACGCGGAAACGGGAGACAGAAACCACACACGAAAAACCCCTCGTAAACGCACACATAGCCTGGAGGAGCACGCCACGGATGCTCGTCGGGAGATGGAATGCGAAAATCGGCCCCGTTAATATTGCACAATTCAAACAAACGGCGAACGGAATTTTTGGTGCACAAAGTGGACGAACCCACAAGGGAATCCAGCCACGCCGACAAGCCACTACTCTCCATAGCTTCATCTCCAATTGGTCTCGAACGTACCCGAGCGCTTCCGAGCGTAGGGTCGACTGCCGTTTGATCTTCGGTGACATCTTCCCTCTCGAAATCACCTAAATCAGATGTTAGATTTCCCGACGACGAACCCTCATTCAGTAACAACGGCGATAGCGTCGGACCATCAATAAGTGGGCTCGAAAACGCATCAAACATAGCCTTGATTTCCGAATCCCTACGTTCGCCGATTTCAATTTCTAAATCATCAGAGTGGCGAACCCTCAGACTTTGTTCACTAACGACGAACTCACGTCTTCCCCCTTCCCGCCGTTCGGAGGATTCGATCTCGGAAGACCCGCACGCATCGATCTCAAAATCGGAGAACCCACGTTCGTCAATTGCTAAGTCAGAATTCGGCTCATCCGACTTTCTCCAAGATTCGCCGGAAAACGAGTGTTCGGAAATCGAACCTTCTCGAGACATGAGTCGGCTCGGCAAAAAAAAAAAATTTCGAACAAACAAAAAAAAAGGAAGAGCAAAGGAGAGAAAGTACCTTGGCAAGACTCAAAGAATATAGAGACAAATGAAGGGATAAGGGCCTTTTATAGTCACTCCCAAAAGCCCTAGCGCTCGTCATGCTAAAGGCCCGGACCGACAATCGGAACATGCCAAGTGTCAAGAATGAATGTCAGTTCGTCAAAGTTATACTTTAACGAACTTGGGGAGCTAGTTGTAGGGGCCAAAATCAACATGGCCCATTAAGGCCCAAAAGCCCTGAAACCAAGAGAGCATATCAATCTATGTATATGGGCTGGAACTGACGTGGCCCATTAAAAGCCAAAAGAGAGTTTTAAATAAGCCCATAAGAAAATAGGACAAAGTGGAATGTGTGACTATCCAGGATGAGCGACATCTGTTCTCCACCTGTCGAACGAATGGTAACACCTGGCTAACATGCACGAAAGGAGAACATGCGTCACGACACCTATACTCCTAGTTGACACATCGAATAAAAAAAAGAGAAACTTAGATCACTCATAACTTGTCTATAAATAGGAAGAAAAGGAAACAGGAAAAGCGAGATGAGGAAGTAGCATAAGAGCATACAAGAATAAGAAACTAATATCAATTGAGGAAGAAGCATAAGAGCATACAAGAATAAGAAACTAATAGCAATGGAGGAAGAAACTTGAACTAACGTTCGTATTAAATAAAATCTGAAGATCTTAACACGAGAATATCCGACCCACGTTCGTAAACAAGATTGCCAAACGAAAGAAAAACGAAATAAACAACAGATTGTCGGGAATAAATTTGTTGTGCTAAATCTGGTATTTACAATGATGATGATGATGATGATGATGATGATGATGATGAAGAAAGAGGTTGTAAATGATTAGCAGCCATTGTAGTGATTGTTTCTCCTGAAGCTCGGTTATGAGTTCATGAGTTTGCTCTATTCGTGAATTGTTTTTCTTAGTTTTCGTCACCATTGCTTTTATCATCATCACTTAGCACTATCACATCTACACACAAAGATATTCAACAGAAATGTCATCAAAATTTTGCTAAAAACAGTTAGGGACAAAGATATATATATATATATATATTACCTATTACAGTGTTGTTGTTGTTCACATTACCATTCACTTCATTCACTCCTTGATCAATGAGATGATCACACTCTCCAGTCTCTACATTACAGCACTTGGAGTACCCGTGACTGTAACTTCAGCTTCATATAGAGATCTCAAATACTCACATTCACCTTCAACAACTCTTAACCTGTCTGCTAGATCAAGATACTTGTTTTCTATTCTAAAAGCCACCTATTTCTTTGTTTGTATTTCCAACAAAAGCTCCTCATTCTTCTTCTTAAATTCATGAATTGTTTCACAATTCTTCTTAATTGTCTCAATCATCCTCCTATACTTGTGTTTCTCGCTCTTCTCCTACTCACATTCCTTATGTAAATGTAAGATGCAATTCAAGACTTTCATATTTTAACTTGAGAAACTTATGCTTCTCTATGAGGATTTCATGCTCCATTTTCGTTATCTTCTCTTCACCAAACATATCTTCAAAATCCGAACTCGTAATCCCACTAAATGGGAAAATTCCACTAAAAACCTTGACAATGGGTCTCGCTGACAATTTAAACTTTTAATGTTTTTCCCTCCTAAACAAACCCTCAATTCCTCAGACTTAATTATTTTTTAACCTCCGCTCTCATATTAGCCTATTACACATCTAAACTTAATAAAACGAAAGATACATTTTTTAGAGCCTCAATTTATTAGAAATTAACAAAAACCCCAATTTAAAAGTTTTTTTTTCACCCCTTAATTTTAGATATCATAATCATCTTTTTCTGAAAATTAATTTTGAAACCCTCAACAACACACGCTAACTGAAACCACGATCTCCCGTAACTACTCACTTGACATGACAGAAAAAACTACCCTTTTTCCATTGCATTATCACTAAGATACTTAGTAATTATGGCCAACAAAATTATGATGGAAATTATGTAAAAAGTAGTAATTTTTTTTTCATACCCTTATAGGACCTGTCACTATTTCGGTTCGGTTCCAGATTGGTTTTATTTGGCTTGGGTCAGTTGGGGTCCTAATTCAAAGAACAAAAAATAACTCGAATACCCAAATACCCTACAAATATCCTAAAAAATATCAAAACATACCTAAAAGGCTAGAAAATACCTTAAAACCAAAAAATACTTTTGAATATCCACATAATCAAAAATATTTGAAAATATCTAAAAATACCAAAAAATACTCATAGAATACTCTAAAAATACCTAAAAATACTATAAAATTTGGTATTCCGGTACCCATTCGGTTCTCGGTTAGGTCCGATTCTTTGGGTCTTAAATTTTTGGATCTGTTCAGATATTTAACCTTTTTGGGTTCGGGTTCAGATCTTCCTTTTTGGATCGTATCTAGGAAAAAGGAAAAAGAAGCAAAAAGGGAGCAAATATGGAACTAAGGAGCTAAGGAGCAGCTGTTGGAGTACTCAACGATCAAGGAAGCAACCAACAAGAGTGATTACAGACACCTCGCACAACCACCTCGCAGTCTCTATCGCGAGGAAGACCAGAAGAGCACCCCGCAAAAGCTTTAGAACCTAAAATCTCAGAAGAAGAATCTGCCTCGCGATCTCACCTCGTTGTCTTACCTTGAGGGATGAACCGGAGAACTGATACAACACCTGAAGACTCTATCTTGGAATCATCCATGGACGTTGGACTCGTAACAAGATCACAAGTCAAGTACCTGAATTGCATCTCGCAGTTCCTACTCGCACAGGCACCTGCAAGGACCACTTTACAGACCGCCTCGTTGACCAACTTAAGTCAATTTGACCATTAGGGTTGGGAGGACTACCCTATCAATACTTCTTTAAATGACATTTTATCTATCTGATTTTAGATTTGGAAAAGGATAACTTTATTTTACACCGCTTTCATAAGGTTTTAGATCTAGCTTTTAAAGTTCTTAACTTTCTTATGATAAATTGTATGCTTGAATAACTTGGATGCTTAATGAAGTAATTTAGTTGTTGTTCTTTCTCTTCTATCTGTCTTTAGCTTTATTTATTTAATATACAATGCTCACGGTAGCTAATCCACTCGTCGCTCCTCATGAAATGAGGATGGAGTAGATCCGTTTGGAACTCGAGGATGGAAAGATCAGAGGTGAAATTGGCGACACCCACATTCGATTGATCACTCGTTCTTTTAGATCTCTTCTAGCTAGGGGATCTTAATGCTTGTCTCTTTCTAATCAGCTGAGACAGGATCCGGATTGTTAGAATGTGCAAATCCAGGATTATGCATATTCAGGGTTTCACAGTAATTATGACCGTGCAAACTTAGGGTCACCGGAAGATCAAGACATCACCAAAGATCAAGAGAAGAAGTTTCAATTAATGTGCAAAATAGGGTCTTCCGGTAATGTGCAGATTCAGGTCATAATACTATATGACCGTTGGAGTGTGACACAAGGAAGAGGAGTCACACGGAAGTGACTTGCAAGGCAAGGAGCTGAAATCATGAGTAAATTGTGAAGCAAGTATGAACCTATGACCTCTCTTGGGTCAATATAGTCATTGGAAGCTCATTATGGAATAAGGAAACCGAATGGAACTAGAGAAAGGAGAGTTACATTTAGTTATGATGCAACTATGAAGTTACAAATGAACAAGAAAGAGTCACATGTTGCCCTAAGAAATGTGACCGTTGGAGACTAAGAGGAATGGAGTTTGGACCACAAATGTCTAAAGAGGAAAAGCAGCTCCTTCTTCTCCTTGTGACCGTTTGAAATGTGGCCATTTTAGGCAATTTCTTATAAGCAAGTGTATATGTATGTATATGTAGTTTTTGTGGTTTGTTTGTCTATATATACACCATGTAAATCTCATTTTAAAGCTAAGAAGAAATAAACTCATCTTTTTCATTATTCTCTCTTAATCTCTCGGCCTTATGGCCAACAAATCTCCCAAATCTCTTTGGTTACTAAATTTCATCTAAATCTCTTACAAACTCTCAATCTGTATTCTCCAAATCTCCAAATCTCCTATTCTCTTTATGTTTCTGCAAAATCTAATATGGTATCAGAGCCAGGTTTGTTCTTGGCAAGTTTGTCCCAGGATCTCTTTGTGTTTTGTTGCTTGAAAAACGTTTTCCAAAAGTGTTTTTCAAACCAATTTTTGCAAAATGTTGATTTCTCTTTTTCAAAATCGTTTTCTTGAGACAATGAGGAGGAATAATGTTGCTGAGGCTAAAAAAGCATCTTATTTGAGTATCGTATCATCTCCAAGTCTCTGTTTTAGCCAATTTTAAAATGGATTTATTTGAATTTAAAAATGGTTTGCTTTTATCCAATGGATAAAAGTGTGTTTCGGTTTTCAAAATGTTTTATTTGCCTTTTGTGCTGAATCTTTGTGAGACCAAAATCTCATTTAAAACTTGTTTTTAATCAATTTCTTGAGCTCAAACCGTGTGTGTGCAAACCTTGGGTTGACTCTGCTTCTTGAAATAAAGGCTATCTCTAAAACCTTCTCATTATAATCTTAATCTCTATTGCTTGTCTTTACTAGCCTAGTTACTCATATTCATAGTTGATTTCATCTAATCCTTGGAGCCCTCAGTTGTCAAAAATGCTTCATTATTCTCTTGTACCTTTTGATGAAGGTCTAAGTCGGAGCATTGTTGAGTATTCCCAAGAAGTAGTAGATGAAAATGAGCGGACTATTGAGTATTAATTAGTGTGAAGGAGGACAAGTGTGGTGGTGATCTTAGTATGGAAAGGACTGAGTCATTTCCCTTGGTTGCGGATGATCTTGATGTTGTTGATTCAAGTCAATTGCAACTGTATGGAGGAGGAAGAAGAGTATAGCGAAGGATGCTCCATAGTGTTGGTGTGATGGAATGGCTTCTTAAGATGGTGTTGATGAAGCGGATAAATGTGTGGAGTTCAAAGGAACTCAAACCTATTCTTCATGAAGAGTCTCTACCAAAAGCTTGTGCCAAAAGTTTGGTAGCCAACGTATGAGATCTTATTCAATCAAATCTCTTTTGGTATTGATTCTCGGCTTTATCTTGTGTTTCCTAAGCTAGGAATAGGTGCTAAAAGCATTTAGAGTAGCAAAGGAATGGGAAGCTTAGGATTGTGCTAAAACCCGAGGAATCATGGCTTAGAGAGCTAGTGATTCCATTTCCAAATCCGTTGATAATCTCCACTAGAGCTTGTAGAGACAAGTTGTGGAGAGATATGGTTCACACTAAGGCTTGTGTGAGAAGTCTAAGGTGTGATAGAAGTGTTGAGGTGTGGTGTGTGCAAGAAGGATCTTCTTTGCTTTAAGCCGCAAGTATGCATGGCTTAAAGGAGCCAAATTATCCACGGAGGAAGTGCTTATCCAGTCCATGATAAAGGTGAAGTTTGAAGGTATGAAGTATCCATATAATTTATCTGACACTAACCTTTATGTCTTTCATAAGATCCTTGCTAGGAATATGAGTTGGATACATCCAAGATGCTAAGAGTGGTGGAGCTAAGGCAACTCAGAATGGGGCTTAGAGGACTCAAATGAGGTCAAAGAAGTCACTAAAGATGAGAAATTCCAAAGAAAGGCCAAAGAAATGCATTTGGAAGGCATTTTGGAAAAGTCAACGACGGACTCAGAAAGTCAAAGGCTGAGATGGGTCAACGGTCATACTCTGAGGGGATTCCAAGCAATGGAGGAGAAACCCATCTATCTTTTTCCATTGATGTGTGAAGATATCAAGCTTACATGATCCAATTCAATAAAATAGATATGTAAAGGTATGAGTCTTAACATTTGTCAATTTTTCTTATAAACTAATATTGTGTGCTTCCTGTGAGTATTATCTAGGATATTATGATCCATGACATGACATACCAAAGAGCTAAAGCAAAGGTAATGTAAAAACTGGATGTGTTGAAGATGGTACCATTGAAGATGGTTCCATATGGAGTGTTGACCGAGAGGGGGAGCTTCTCAGGTTGTGTCACTTCCAAGCTTGGCGTCTAGTGTGACTTACCGTCCAAGCTTGAGGGGGAATCTTCATGAATGAAGCCAAGGCCGAAGAAGTTTATGCCAAAGCCGAAGGAGTTTGTGTCTTGAAGAATGAAGCCAAGGCCGAAGGAGTTTATGCCAAGGTCGAAGCAGTTTGTGTCATATTTTGAAGAAGGTGGAACAAACTCAATGGAATTTATGACAGCCCCTTGGACTTAAATGTGTCAAGGCTGCTTGGACTTGAAGTTTCCAAGCCGTGACCATGATCCATAGTCTTTTCCCTTTGTCAGTTTTATCCCAATGGGTTTTCCACTTAGGTTTTTAATGAGGTGGGGAGTTACAACTTTCAAGCTTGATCTTAATAAATCACATCAAGGATTCCAGATTGAGGGGTGATAAAAGGATTCTTATGGTTCTTCTATCAAATCATTGAATGTAGTGGTAAGTATTGTGAGTTGTCGAACCAAATACTCGGGATTGCTTGCAAACAATCTATCTAAAACTAGATCCTAGTTCAAGTTAATCTAGCATTCTGTCATAATGATAGATCTAACAATATCTAAGCTCGCAAACTAGCAAATAGGACAAAATACACTAGATGACAAAAACAGAATATAATTTAAAATGCTAAAACAGAAAAATGATCAAATAACAGAGCAAGAAATGCAAAATTGGGTTTAAGCTATTCAAGGAAAAAGGATCAAGAGGATAGGAAGGTTGATCGGCGACAAACTCGCTGATCGCACTCGCCGGATTCTTTGGGCGATCTCTAGACTGGGATATTGGCTAGACCGGCCCACTCTCACGATGAAGATCTCTATCCGGATTGGCTGATCCATTCCAACTCTTGTCGTGATCAAGCCGAACCAAACACATAAAGCAAAGCCCAACTCATCTAATGGCCGATCCACATGCTAGATCACCCTTCAACGGATCAAGCCATCACTAGCAAGGCACATGGTCTCCGATACCGTTAGCACTAGCCTTCGGTCACGACCCAAATCAGATCTCTCTTGATCAGGGAGAGATCAACATTAAGCTTAGCCTTACTAGAAGAGACCGGATTTTAGATCGGATAGCTAGGCGGTGGAATCAACGGATTCACCTCTGATCTCTCTATCCTTGAGATCCAAAGGGATCTATTCGTACCTCATTTTGTGAGGGCGGAGGATTCAGGGATGATCTAGATTGAATAACTAAAGTAAAGCTTAATAAAATTGCAAGAAGAAAAGGGGAAGATCAAAGCAATACTTAATTCATTCAATCATAATCCTTCAAAGAGTACCAACCTTAAACAAGCATAAAGGAAAATGAAAACAATAAAGTAGAGAGAGTTTTTGCGGCTAAAACATCAGATAAAATGATAAGAGTGTTATTAAGGGGTATTTATAGGGTTATTGCATAACCCTAACGGTCAAGTTGACCTAAGTCGGTCAACCAGGTAGTCTGTGAATCTGTCCTCGGAGACCTTGCACGAGCTTGGGCACCGATGAGTAGTTCTTATCTTTGTCCTCGTTGTTCTAGACTGAGTTGTGACTCCGAGTGTGTCCTTTGTTGTGAAGAGAGATGGGTCTTGTTCTTCCCTCGCAGCATATAGATTGAGGTAAGTTACCAAGGCGCCTTTGTTGAGCGTTTTGGGTAGTCTTCGCCATGCGATCCGCAAGGTAGCGATCCGAGAGTGCACGATCCTTTTTGCCTTGGACGTTCCAACAGCTGCTCCATTTATCCTTAGCTCTAGTTTTGCTCCTTTTCTGCTCTTTTTTTGCTCCTTTACCTAGATAAACTCTAAAACTCCAAATGTAAATGCAAAGAGTGCAAAACTAACCTAAACGGACCTAAGTGCATGCAAAATCTGGCTAGACGGATGCAAAGTGACCTAAAATATGACTCTAAAACTATCAAAAATCACATACATCAGCTCCCCCAAACTTAGATCTTGCTTGGCCTCAAGCAAGTGCAATGATTTAAGCTGGAAAAACTGCACACAAAGTGGGAGTACCTAATCCAGCGAGTACTTGTGTAAGCTAGGGTGTAATCCACATGTAGGCTCTATCATTTTGGAAACTGCAATATACTCATCCTTAAGGATAGCATCCAGCCTATAGATTCCTAGTACCTAAGCCGGTCTCTAAAGGTCCAAGTCTGATTCCTTATTTCTTTTAGGTGCGGTCCTCAAAAGAGACTAGAGATCAACGAGTACATAGTTCAACTTCCCTAAGCTTAGCATGATCATTTTCCAACTCAAATGGTTTCCCTCTCATTCATTCTTTTGCTGGCCACTTATTTATTCTTTTCTTTCTTTTTTTCTTTCTTTTTTTCTTTCTTTTTTTCTTTCTTTTTTCTTTTTATGTGCCTTTTTGGCTTTTCCGAAATTGGCTTACACAAACATGAAAGGATACGGATTTACGCCTCCTTCCAAGTTGCTCCACCAACCTGCATATGGAGTAAGCAGCAGATATACATGGACGTGAAAGGCTACGAGTTTATGCATCCTTCCAGCCGCTTCACCTTTACC
Source organism: Lepidium aucheri (assembly GCA_900406435.1). Classification (NCBI taxonomy): domain Eukaryota; kingdom Viridiplantae; phylum Streptophyta; class Magnoliopsida; order Brassicales; family Brassicaceae; genus Lepidium; species Lepidium aucheri. The sequence continues at coordinate 735 of OVBA01009493.1, read as the reverse complement.
ACTTACTCGGTTTTAGTTTTGGCGGGCAGCTTTCATTTTCCACTTAACTTGAGAGGTTTTTACCACACACACATAATGGATCATGATAAAAATAAAGAAGGAAGGTATTTGATGAATCTCTAGGTTCTAGATTGCGGTTCAAGTTCAGTTTCCGAAGGAATCAAACAAGGCCTTTTCGAAACACAACCCAAGTAAAGTTCACTAAGGTGAATGATCCGCCCAAAAACTTTCTAAAACGGCTATTTACCAATCAAGAACATTCACAATGGTTACTAGCTAGCTTAACAAGTTTTCCCATCATCAAGATCATTCCCACACAACAAATACAAATGCATGAATCCTAAGTGAATGCAACTTAAAAACAAAGCTAAATGGATGAAGCTATATGATCACTCTATTTTTTTTGGATTTCATTTTAAAAAAAATTTCAATTTTTTTGGTGTTTTCTATGGCTTAGGTTCTATAAAATGCAACACACAATGCAGCAAAGAAAAATCTTAACAGATTTTTACACAATAGATGATATGCATGAAAAATAAACTAAAGATCACAGAACACAAGGTTAGTAACTCCTAGGACCCTCCCCCAAACTTAAATCATACAGTCCCTTGTGTGTATGAAAGCTTAGAGGTGAACCCTAGGTCAATAAAGCTAATTATGGAGTGCGGAATATACAATGAAAGAAGCGGAGTGGTACCTTTTTGGAGCCTTATGCAAGGCTTTTGGATGCATTAT
>OVBA01009492.1:0-10494 GCA_900406435.1 Lepidium aucheri | reverse complement strand
ATTCTAGTAATTAACCCAAAATTTTGCTTTATTCTAGCAAATCACCCAAAAGAAAATTGAGCTGGTTTTTGAGTGTCACAACTACACAGAGGACAGCAAGGTGTAATTTGTAGCTACTGAGTTCTATGATTATACTCTCAACTGGTAGGATAAGCTAGTTACTGCAAGAAAACAGAATGGAGAACTTCCCATTCAAAGTTGGAACAAAATGAAGTAGCTGCTCCGCAAACGGTTTGTACCAAGCCATTATCATCGTGAGCTTCACACTTAAATGAGAAAATTTGACTCAATTTTCTAAAACCGTGGATGAGTACTATCAAGAACCAGAAATTTTGATATTACAGGCTAATATTCAAGAAAGTACTTAAGCCGCAATATCACGATTTTTAGGAGGACTTAATCGAGATCTTGTTGATCTTCTAGAGGTAAGCTAATATGCAGATATATAAGAGTTTCTTCACAAAGCAGTCATGTATTAGAAATAGCTGAAGAGAAAGGGTACTCAATCAAGATACAATTCCGATACATCAAGTTATGCTAAGCCTACTTTTCACAAGGAAACAAAACCGTGCTTTAAGGTTGAAGACAAGTCTACAACTTCTAAGGAACATAGAACTGATGGAACTAAGGCCTCTAAGGAACCGGCAATGTCAAATTTCAGAGCTAGAGACCTTAAATGCTTCGAGTTTCACGGTTTGGGCACTATGCTAGTGATTGTCTTAACGATCGAGTTATAATGCTGAGAGCTGATGGAGAGTTTGAGTCAGAGGATGAGAAATCATATGAGCCATCAGATACTGAATGTGAGCCGCCTCCTAAGGGTCCTTTGCTTGTAACCATGAGAACTTTAAGTGTTATCACTAAGGATTATGATCAGGAACAAAGAGAGAACTTGTTGCACACTCGTTGCATGGTGAAATATAAAATCTGCACAGTGTGATTATAGATGGAGGGAGTTGTACCAACATGGCTAGCAATAAAATAGTTCAAAAACTTAAACTTCCAGAGATATCACACCCAGAGCCCTATAAGCTTCAATGGCTGGATAATGAAGGAGAAATTGTTGTAAAGAAACAAGTTCGAGTACCAGTTTCTGTTGGAAATTACCAAGATGAGATTTTGTGTGGTGTTCTACCTATGGAAGCTTGTCACATTCTGCTTGGTCGACCTTGGCAATCAAATCATCAAGTGATTCATGATGGATTCACAAACAGACACAGTTTTGAGTTCAATGGCAAGAAAACTACTCTATTGCCAATGATACCACACGAAGTGTATATGGATCAGATCATGATGAGGAAAAAGGATAAGTCAACCACTTCCATTAAGTCCAATAAAGATCCATCCAAAGGGAGTTCTAAACCTATTGTTCTGGTTATGCTTAAAGAGAATATTAACTATGACTGATCTAGAACCGGATCTTCCGAGTCTTTTTGCTAATCTCTTGCAGGATCATCAAGATCTGTTTCGTGAGGAAATCTTTGAAGGACTGCCACCAATTCGTGGGATTGAGAACAAAATAGATTTCACCGTTGGAGCTACACTACCAAACATACCAGCTTAAAGACAAAACCCTATGGAGACAAAGGAACTCGAGAAACAAGTAGTTTCTAATGGAGAAGAGACACACCCGAGAAAGCATGAGTCCTTCTGTTGTTCCTGTACTACTTATCTTAAATAAAGATGGCAACCATAGAATGTGTATAGATTGCATAGCCATCAATAACATAATGGTGAAGTATAGACATCCCATTCTTAGACTAGATGACATGGTAGATGAATTGCATGGTTCTAGGATATTTTCTAAGGTTGATCTTAAGAGTGGCTATCACCAGATTAGAATGAGAGAGGGTGATGAATGGAAAACTGCCTTTAAAATGAAACATGGTCTATATGAGTGGTTAGTTATGTCGTTTGGTCTAACCAATGCTCCTAGCATGTTTATGAGGTTAATGAATCATGTCTTGAGAGCATTCATAGGTGTGTTTGTGGTAGTTTACTTTGACGACATTCTAATCTTCAGTAAGAAGAGCATGTAGGTCACAATTAGGTCTATTTTGAATGTGCTTAGGGTTTAGGAACAGATAACTTGGTCTTTCTAGGTTTTGTTGTAAGTGCAGATAGAGTAAAGAGTTGATGAGGAAAAGATCAAAACAATGAAAGAATGGTCGAGTCCTAGAATAGTTAGTGAAGTCCACAACTTCCATGGTTTGACTGGATTTTGTAGACGGTTTGTGAAGGATTTTAGTACCTTGGCTGCACCTCTTACTGAAGTAATCATGAAGAACGTGGGCTTTAAATTGGGAACACATCAAGAAAATGCATTTCATGCCTTAAAAGAGAAGCTTACTAATGCTCCTATTTTATCTCTTCCTGATTTTATTAAGAGTTTTGAAATCGAGTGTGATGCTTTTGGTGTAGGAACTAGAGCTGTTCTTATGCAAGATAGGAAACCAATAGCAGATTTTAGTGAGAAGCTTGGAGGAGCAATGCTTAACTATCCTACTTATGATAAAGAGCTCTATGCGCTTATGAGGTCTCTCCAAACGTGGCAGCACTACTTGTGGCCTAAGGAATTTGTTATCCATAGAGATCACGAGTCTTTGAAGCACCTCAAAGGACATCATAAACTTAACAAGAGACATGCTAAGTGGATCAAGTTTATTGAAACATTTTCATATGTCATCAAGTACAAGAAAGGTAAAGATAATGTAGTGGCTGATGCATTATCTAGAAGGTACACTTTACTTGCTACTTTTGAAGCTAAATTGCTTGGATTTGAACATATCTAGTCTCAATATGCTGATGATTCTGATTTTAAGGAAACATATGCAGCATGTGAGAAATTTTTTTTGGACAAATATTATAGGCACGAGGGATTTCTCTTTTATGATACTCATTTGTGTGTGTCTAACTCTTCTTTGAGAGAATTGTTTGTTAAGGACGCTCATGCACGAGGATTAATGGGACATTTTGGAGTTTCTAAAACATTACATATCATACAAAAGCACTTTCATTGGCTGCATATGAAGAGAGATGTTGAAAGGTCTTGTGCTAGATGTCCAACATGTAAAATGGCAAAGGCTAAAGCATAACCTAACAGTCTGTATACTCCTCTCCCTATTCCCTTACATCCTTGGCATGACATATTTATGGATTTTGTTGTTGGTTTGCCTAGAACTAGAAATGGTCGTGCTTTTATCTTTGTGGTAGTAGATAGGTTTTCCAAAATGGCACATTTTATACCTTGTCACAAAAATGATTATGCTATTAACGTTGCTAGCTTGTTCTTTGGGGAGATAGTAAGACTTCATGGAATGCCTAAGACCATAGTTTCAGATCAAGATGTCAAGTTCTTTAGTTACTTTTGGAGAACATTGTGGTGTAAGCTAGGAACTCGACTAATGTTCTCTACTACTTTTCATCAACATACTAACGGTCAAACTGAAGTAGTTTAAGGCCCTAGTTAAACGAAACCATAAGACTTGGGAGGATTGTTTGCCACATGTTAAGTTTGCATATAATCATTAACAAACCCGTAAACCCATTTCAAATTTTTTATGGGTTTAATCCGATCTCTCATTGGGATCTAATGCCTTTACCTTTGAGGGAGAGACTTAGCATGGATAGACAAAAAAACGTTTAGTTTGTTAAGCAGATTCACGCCAAAGCAAGGACTTATATTTGGGAAAAGACTAAGAATTATGTTGAGCAAGCTAACAAGAACCGCAAGGAAGTGGTTTTCAAAGAGGGTGATCTTGTGTGTATTCACATAAGGAAGGATAGGTTTCCAAATGAAAGGAAATCGAAGTTGATATCTAGAATGGACGGTCTTTTCAAGATTGTCAAGAAGATCAATGCCAATGCTTATAAACTAGACCTACAAGGAAAGTATTCGATGAGTGATAGTTTTAATGTTGCTGACTTTGTTCCTTTTGTTTCAGATGATTCGGATTTGAGGTCAAATCCTTTTCAAAAGGGAGGGGATGATATGATAATGGACCAGCAGGATGAACTAGAGCAAGGAATGGCAAGTGAGCTCCGACCTGAAGGTGTGCAACAAGCTTTGGAGTTGTCAAGTGGACTCATTACTCGAGCTAAAGCTAGAAAATTGGAGCAAGCCGTGAGCACATTACTTATACGGGATGAAAGCAACCTTAGTCCTATGCTAATCAAACAACACTAGTTTTGATTCAAGCCGACTAAGGATTACCAAAGAAAGGTGTGTGTTTTTGCACTCTTTTCCTTGTGTCTAGTTTTGTCCCAATGGGTTTTCTAGAGAAAGGTTTTTAATGAGGCTTGTCAACACACACTTTCACATCTATCCTCATTGGCAACATGCTGAGAAAGACTTACAAGAGGCGATTTTGGACTAAGTTAAGGAGATTGGACTATTTTCTTTTATGTTTATGATTTGAGTCTTTATATATTCAGCCCATTAGTTTCTTTAGCCCATTTCGTGGCTTCTCTTTCCTTTAAATACTTGAACCTTTGTCCTTTCAGATTTATCAAACTTTTTATCCAAAAACTCTCTCTTGTTTGATCCTTTGCAAGAAGAACTTGCCTTCTTAATCTTTGACCTAGTGTGTAATATCTATCAAGGAAAGAGCCCAGAAAGCGTAGAGGATCCTCCTGCACCTCTGGAGATTCATTCACTCCATTGCTCTTCAAATCATCAGAAAATCATTTCAACATTTTTACACTCACCCACTCCTACTCGTTCATCAGATCGCGCTCAAACTTCACCAGAATAGATTTTCGTCTTTCATCTTTCCGCTGCTCAAGTTTCATCCAATTCTGCTCACTCAATCTCCTGGAATTGTCCTCAACAATTCTTGATTCCACACTGTTCGTCTTCCCTCAACCCATAATTTATTCAACCCATACAAAGTGATCAAGGGTCGGTGTTCTTAACCTCCTAGGAGCGTATCATAAAGAAAACTCTCTCTCTAAAGTAGAGAGAGCTAAAATTTTTTTGCTATATGTTTTACTTTAAACACATAAGATGAATTTTTATAATAAGAATATAAATACTTAGAAAACATAATATATATATATATATGTGTATAATTATCAAAGATCATTAATACGTGATTATCAAGTGACCCATAAATTATTAAATAATTTGTAATGATCTGTTGATAATTCAATCATCTGTTGGAGGTAGGTTTGCTAACTCATTCTCTGGCCCACATGATTGAAGTTAGAGTCGTGCCTAGATATATAGAGGCCTAAGATATATTCTAAAATCACTACAAAAATTTGAGCTATTGAGATAATTGTATTGTAACTATATATATTAGTAAGAATTTGTGACGTTTTATATAAAAAAAATTTACAAATTTTATTCGCTACGAATCATTGTGACTATATTTTGTAACGGTTGATGATAAAACTGTTACTATATTTATCTGTGAAAAGTATACTGTGATGATTTTGTTACCAATATACATTGTGACACCTGTGGGATATTTGGTCACAGTGCTAGACGTTGTACTCAGCTTCATCTCCTTGGCACCTTCAATCAGACACAACAACAACCTGCATCACAAGCTACAATGCCTTGGAAACCACAGGTTAATATGGCAGCCACACAGCCATATAATCCTAACAAGTGGGTGCTCGATAGCGGAGCAACTCATCACTTCCCAATTCATTTGGTTAATATGGCTTTGCACCAACCCTACAATGGTGGAGAAGAAGTTGTTGTGGCCGATGATATCTCACTTCCTATCACAAATACAACTTCACAAAACTCTTAACTCTTACATTTTCTATACATTTGAATGATGTTCTTCATGTCCCCAATCTTTTCGTTGAATTTTTTCCGGCTTCATTTCAGGTGAAGGTGAAGGATCTTAACATGAGGGATCTAATGTTCCACGATAAAGTGTTGAATGAGCTGTACGAGTGGCCAATCCATCAACTTATCCTTGCAGCCTACCTTGCCTCACCCAAAACTATTATTCATACTTGGCACCCTCGTCTTGCACACCCATCTATTTCAATACTTAATGATGTTGTTTCCCAGTTTTATTACTTGTTTCTCATTCTTTACAAATACATTTTTCATATACTAATTGCCATTGGAATAAAATCCATATATTACCTTTTGATTCCAACACACTTACCACAACTAAACCATTGTAACTCATATATAGTAATGTGTGGACATCACCACTTATCTCAATTGATTAATACAAGTACTATGTAGTCTTTATTGATCGCTACAGAAGGTACATGTGGCTTTATCCACTGAAGTGAAAGTCACAGATGAAAAAAACATTCATCGCATTCAAAGCACTCGTGGAGAACCATTTCTAGACCAAAATCATAATATTTTTTCTCGACAATGGCGGTGAGTTCATATCACTACGATCATATATAACCGAGAATGGCATTGCTCACCTCACTTTTCCACCACATACTCTAGAACACAATAGAGTAGTAGAACAAAATCATCGATGTATTGTCGAACCCAGAGTTACACTTTTCAGCAATTACTCTGTAACTCCACAATATTGGACTTATGCACTTGCCACTACTATATACCTCATCAACCGTATGTGTACTTTGATCCTAGACAACGAATCACCGTACTTGAAGCTATTTCAACGCTAACCAAACTACCTTAACTCAAAACATTTAGGTGTAGCAGTTTTTCGTGGCTTAAACCGTACACACAACAAAAGGTTTACCCTCGGTTAGTCTTCTGTGTCTTTCTTGGTTACTCATTGACGCAGTCCACATATCTTTGCCTCGATCAAATCACTGGCTGACTCTATACATACAGGCACGTACAAATCATTGAAACAAATTTCCCATTCAAAAATCTAAAAACCCACTAAACCAGAAATTGGACCAAACACTACCTACACTGACACCACACTTACCAAAATCCTTGTCAGGTCATCTCTTCAACTCGTCATGCCTTCGCCAGAACAACCCCCATGCTCAGCTCCTTCATCTAGCTCATTTTCATCATCCACGAAAGTCGCAAAGTCTCCAATATCTGCAATTGGGCCATCGAGCTCTCAGCCTCAGAATGTCTTAACCCCAATAATGAATGATCCATTACATGCACCAACTAAACATAATATTGAATCTTGGCATATTTCTTTGGCCCAACAAAAGGATCCACCATCATCGTTAGATCAGGCACAACACGATTCTGATCAGCTGTCACCGCCAATTGCTCAAGCTCTAGTTAATCAACATCGCACTCTCTAAAAATAAAATCCGCAAACCACAGCAGAATCTCAATTCTCTCGCGGTAACAAAATTACCATTCACAGTTGAGCCAAGAACTGTAGCACAAGCGACAGAGAATGATAATTTGAGACATGCTATACACAATGAGGTAAACGCTCAAATCAAGAATAATTCATTCAATCTTGTGCCTTCTTCTGCAGATTGCTATATAATTTCAACGAAATGGATATACACAATGAACATAAACCAACATGAGAGATTAATCGCTATAAAGCATGTCTTCTAACTCGTGGTTTCATTTAGGAATATGGTAAAGACTATGCTAAAACATTCAGTCCAATGGTGAAATCAACTACAATAAGATTAGTTCTCGAAGTCTTAGTTGGCAGAAACTGATGTATTCGACGAGTTGTCATCAATAATGCGTTTCTTTAGGGCAGATTGAGTGAAGAAGTTTATGTTTCATAACCACCAGGTTTATTGATAAGGATCATCCAGAACATGTCTGGCATCTAATCAACCCATTGTATGGCCTCATACAGGCTCTAAGAGCCTGGTATAAAAAATTACGTTTATTTCTCTTAAATATTAATGTAGTAGCTGACACTTTAGTCTTCATATATAATCGAGACTAAGTTATTGCTTACATCCTAGTGTATGTCGATGACATTATTGTCACGGCACGCACACTTGCACACACTGATACATTCATTAAGCTATTAGCTGCCAATTTTTCATTCAAAGATATGGGAAATTTGAGTTACTTTCTCGACATATAAGTGATTCAAACAACATGCGGTATGCAACTTACACAGAAAAAGTATATTGTTGATCTGTTAACCAAGACCTAGATGCTAGACGCTGAATTAGTCACGACTTCGATGCCACCACATCCAAAGATGTCAATTTATTTTGGTACAAGACTTGTGGATCCGAGAGAGTATAGGAAGCTAATTGGGAGTCTTCAATACTTGTCTTTTACTCAGCCAGACTTAGCTTTGCAATCAATAACCTCTCTCATTACATGCATGCTCCAACTGATCTTCATTGACAAATTGCTAAAGAGTACTCTGGTACTTGGCAAGAACATTGACACATGGAGTTTATATACAGGCCAACTCCACCCCGAGTCTATACGCATATTCCAGTGCCAATAGAGCAAGAGGTACCGATGACTTTGTCTCAACAAATGGCTATATAGTTTGTCTTGGTGGCCCACCAATCTCATGGGCATCCAAGAAACAAAACAGAGTTGCTCGGTCAACAATTGAGGCCGAGTATATAGCAGTATCCAATACGGATTCTGTGGTACGATGGATATGTTTTTTTCTTATAGAACTTGATGTTACACTCACAACGACACCGATTATATATCATGATAACATTGGAGCAACTTAATAATGTGCTAATCTTCTTTTCACTCTCATATTAAACACATAGCACTTGACTACCATTTCGTTTAAAACAACATCATATCAAGTGCATTACGAGAGGCGTATGTCTTCACAAAAGATCAGTTGGTTAACACTCTCACTAAAGCATTGCCAAGACCCCTGTTTCTAGAGTTGAATTTCAAGATTGGAGTAACTTACCTCCCTCCATCTTGAGGGGATGTATATGACCATATATAGAAAGGATAATATTGTAATTATTATATAGTTACCTTGGTTTGAATTTTTCATGTATATATTGTATATTTCACTCTAATGAATATCATTAAGCCTCCACACATACAAAAAATAATGGTATTTAAACTGAAAATAAAAACCTAAGGTTTTGGGCGAATGCCATTTTTACAAATTCCTTTTTATCAAAGGTACCTAGGCACAACATGGCTAAGGTGGGTCTCGGTCCACTCAGAGTTATAATTTTGGTCGGATTAAATTCAAGATCGTACCAATACGAGCAACTCAAGGATTTTGATATAATTACGATATAATCTGCCAAACCAAAAAAAAATATCACCTGAAAAATAAGAGTGAGATCAGTGACTACGCAAAATCGACAAATAGAAAATATCATACTACAAATAAGAAAGATTTGCTTATTCAAAATAGTAAATTAGTCTAAGTCACTCACTATAAATTCTGATCTCCAATTTAGTTTTGGTTTAACTAATATATTGATAAATTTAAATAATATATAAATTAATAAAAAACTATATCCCAACATTATTAACTTAGAGAGATTTGACAGTAGTTTAAATACTTTAATTTTAAAAGGGAAATTATTAAAAGAAGATCATATATATATATATATATATTCATATATATTTTGCTTCTTCTTTTTTTTTTGTAAAACATTTTGNAAATGTTGATGCTAGAACTCAACACTCGTTATCGAATTGTGGAACTTCGAATCAAATACTTTATTAGAACGGAATCGGATTACAAACAAAGGCGAAAGTAATCTTTTTAGCTCCAGGACTCTTTTCTCTCGTTTTTTCTTGTTTTTATTCCTAGGTGTTGAACTATTATTTATAGGCCNGTAATCTTTTTAGCTCCAGGACTCTTTTCTCTCGTTTTTTCTTGTTTTTATTTCTAGGTGTTGAACTATTATTTATAGGCCTTTGCTCTAGGGTTTTGGAGAAGATCCTCTCAAGATTTTCTGAGATTTCCTCCTTGATTTTGGGCGAGCTCCGCGGGTACCGATTGCTCGCTAGGTCGGCTATGCTCTCCCGGCTTCTCGTGCTCGCTCCTCGGACACTATGAAGCTCGCTTTGTCACCTGCTCGGCGAGGCCCATCTTCTCCTGTTCTTTATTATTAGGCTTCTTCAGACTTTTGGGCCTGGTACCAACAATTTTGCTTTCTTACAACATAAAGTTATTAGGCAATAGCGACGTGCAATAAACACATGGTCTGATCGATTTCCTATAAAATGACGTATTTCAGTTGTTATGCCTATAGAGAAGTGAGCCCAGTATAATCAGAAATTGTCCTTCGGCATAACAAACATAACACAAATGGAATCTCCTAACATTTCTGACAGAAACAAACGTACACACGTTGTTTGCGTGCCTTACCCAGCTCAAGGCCACATTAACCCGATGCTGAGGATGTTCCTCTAGTGAGTTGTATTGTATCAGACGATGAGATGAGCTTTACTCTTGAGGTTGCGGAGGAGCTCGGTGTCCCGGACGTTCTTTTTTGGACGACTAGTGGTTGTGGTTTCATGGCTTATCTATACTTTTATCTCTTCATAGAGAAAGGTTTATCTCCATATAAAGGTACTGTTGATGCTGGAACTCAACACTCGTTACAAAAAGTGTGGGACTTTGAATC